>SJYQ01003793.1:542785-596258 GCA_006410935.1 Redunca redunca
ACATGGAATACACTGATTTTCACTGGTTATAGTATTCTGTATCTGTCTTCTTTATATCACTAGAAAATAGATCACTATGCTATCACTATAGGCTTTATCACAATTATACATTTTTCTGATGCTACTATTTTCAGTTACTTATAGTTTTAAACTATTATAAATGAAGCTGCTATAACTTTCCTGTTTACGTCTCCTGGCATAAATATACAAGAAGTTCTGAACGTATATGCCAAGAGTGGAATGTCTGGTTCGTATGGTATAACTATTACTATCTCTACTAAATAAGAACGAGCTGTTTTCCAAAGCAGTCATACAGTTTAGATTCTGCCCCACGGTGTATGCATTAGAGCCCACCGATGTGTGCTCCTTCCTCAGGATGGCTATCACTATTTCTGGTCCTTTGGTTTCCATATAAATTTTAGAACTAGTTTATCAGATTACATACACACACGCACATATCCCTGATAGTAAGTTAATATACTGATTATTCTGGGGGGAGAATAAACTTCTTTGCAATACTGAACTTTCTCATCCATCAATTTAGGGCCTTCAATAAACTGTCAAAACCCTTTGCCCATGAATATCTTACATATTTTAATTATACAAATTCTTAGAATTATTTTAATGTCAGTGATCTGGATATGATTTTAAATTATGTTTTCTCTTTCTTGGTGTAGGATAGAAATGCAATTGGACTTTTGTATATTAATTTTATATTTAACAAGCACATTAAAATATGTTGGTTAATCTGAATTAATTTATTCAGTCTTTTGGATTCTCTATAGAATCATATCATTGTGAATAATCAGTTTCACTTCTTACTTTCCAATTTTTATGCTGTTAATTTCTTTTTCTTGTCTTATTGCACTAGTTATGCCATTCTGCACAATGTTCAATAAAAATGACATTAGCAGGAACCCTTATCTTGCTTATAATCTTGCTCATTAAAAGGGAATGCTTTTAATGTTTCTCAAAAACAATATTTGCTGTAGGTTTGTCACTTTTATTTTCATATAATTTCAAACTTACAGAAAACAGCAAGAATAGTACAAGAAACATTTTTTAAAATCAGATTCACCATTTTGCCCTATTTGCTTATCATTTATCTCTTATCTCTTTCTCTCTGCATTTCTCAGGTGGTGCTAGTGGTAAAGAACCTGCCTGCCAATGCAGGAGATATGAGACTCAGGTTCCATCCCTGACTCAGAAAGATCCCCTGGAGAAGGTCATGGCAATCCACTCCAGTATTCTTGCATGGAGAATCCCATGGACAGAGGAGCCTGGCGGACTACTATCCATAGGGTCACAAAGAGTGGGACACAACTGAAGTGACTTAGCATGCTACATGTAGATAGATACACACATACATGTATATATGTGTGTGTGTATATATACAGACACACATACTTTTAAGTGTGTGTATATATATAAATATACACAGGTAATCTTACAGGAAACCAGACTGAGTTTTTTGGCCAGCCCAAAACATACACATGCACGCTTTGGGGAGAACTACTTGTGAACAAGTTAAAGGCATAATACCCACTCCAATATCCTGGCCTAGAGAATTCCATGGACTGTATCGTCTGTGGGGTTGCAAAGAGTCGGACACGACTGAGAGACTTTCACTTAAAGGCATAATGTGCTTTTAACCCAAAGCATATATTTCCTAAAATCAAAACATTTTTCTGCAGTACCATGTACACTTCAGCATTGCTACAATTATCTAATTCACAGTCCAAATTCAAATCTTGTCAAATGTCCCAGTAGTGTTCTCTCTATCTATTTCTCTCCTACTCCACCTTCACCCCAGGATCACAGATTTAGTTATGCCTCTTTAGTCTCCCTTTACCTGGAACAGTTTCTCAGCTTTTCTATGTGTTTCTTGACCTCCATATTTTTGAAGAGTACAGGCAAGTTATTTTCTAGACTATCTCTCAACCTGGATTCGTCTGATACTTTCTTATGACAAGCTTCAAGTTATAAAATTTTCACACAAATACTACAAAACTGACATTTTGTCCTCAGTACATCACATCAAGAGGTACATATTCTACCTCGTTCTGATACCAGTGATGTTAGCTTCAAGGGGAAGGTGCTATTCACCAGTGTCTCAAAGTAGAGTAATTACCCCTAAGAAGTACCTTCAGAATCTAATATTCTGTTCCTTATCAACTTTTGGCTATTGGTTTTCAGTATCCACTGATGATTTTTTTTCCAACTACACCATTCGTTTTATATTTCTTATCTGGCATTACACCAGAAGGAAGAGCTTTCCACTACCCCTGTTTATTCATCCATTTATGTAAGAATGGACTTACAGATTCCTATTTTAGTCAGTGTGTTATAATCCTGCTCCAGTTATCTTTTGTTGTGTAACCAATCATTCAAAAATCTAGTGGCCTGAAGCAACACCACCTATTTCATTATCTCTCAGTTTCTATGGGCTGGGGATTTTGGCAGGACTGATTCTAGCTCAGGTCCCTCATGTGTCTGAAATCAGACAACATCCAGAACTCGAGCCGTGTGGGACTAGCCAGCTATTGGGGCTTTGGTGGACATCTCTCTCTCTCTCTCTTCCTGCAGTCTCAGAGTCGCCCCATGAGATAGTCTCACATTGGCTCATTTGGGTCCCCCATGGCAACCCACCCCAGTGTTTTTGCCTGGAGAATCCCAGGGACGGACACGACTGAAGCGACTTAGCAGCAGCAGCAGCAGCAGCAGAGGATGCTGACTTCAGAGTAATTATGACCATTTACACGACAGCTCAGGGCTTTTCTGTGAGTGATCCAGTCAGCAACACAGTTTGTTACCTTTTTTGACCAAGCCTTAGAAGTCATGCAACCATGATTTCTATCCCAGTCCAAGCCTGTCCAGATTCAAGGAGCAGGAAATACATCCCATCTCTTGATAGGAAAAAGAGCAAAGAACACCATGGGAAGGTATGTAATGGGAGATAAAGAGATTCTGTTACAGACATCTTTGGACAATACTGTCTGCCATGTTCCACCCTTTGACCATAGCAATCTGCATACCTCCCACAGGCACATAAGCTATCTTTTCCTTAATATCCCCAAGTCTATTAGTGCAACAACAAAAATCCAGGATGTTGTTATCTAAATCAGGTCCAGGTTCAGCTAAGACTTCTCAGGTAAAATTCCTTGGTTCAGCTTCTTAAGCACTATTCTTAATCTGATGCCTTTTGAAAACTAAAGAAACATAATCTCCACCACCCTCCTATACACCAATTTAAAAATAGTGGGACAAGGACAGTATTTATAGATATTTCCACTGAACAAAGAAAAAATTGTGACGCACATTTCAATTATTTATCCATCTACAGCAGTTCTGAAATTCAGCATCAGCTTATTTCTTGATTACTCCTGCCCAGGAATAATTCTCCATGGCTCTTGGCTCCACCCTTGGAATCATTCTTTTTTTACCTATAAAAAGTAGCCTGTGTTTGTAGTTTTCTCAGATTGCTTCCTACCCATAGAAGTTACAGCATTCAAGGGCTTCTTCATCTCATACTGTCTCTTCCACTTTCAAACCAAATGTATACAATGCTTTAAAAAGTATGTTTTTTTAATATATTAGTTTATAATGTACCATGTGATTAATTTTATGTATCAACATGGCTGGGCCACCATACCCAGATTTTGGTCAAACATTTGTCTGGATGTTTCTGTGAATGTGCTTTTTGGATGAGGCTAACATTTAAAATGGTGGACTTTGAGTAGATGGGGTTCAGTTCTGTCTCTCAGTCGTGTCCCACTCTTTGCAACCCCATGGACTGCAGCATGCCAGGTCTCCTTGTCCATCACCAGCTCCTGGAGTTTGTTCAAACTGACATCCATCGAGTTGGTGATGTCATCCAACCATCTCATTCTGTCATCCCCTTCTCCTCCTGCCTTCAGTCTTTCCCAGAATCAGGGTCTTTTCCAGTGAGTCAGGTCTTCACATCAGGTGGACAAAGTATTGGAGTTTCAGCTTCAACATCAGTCCTTCAATGAATATTCAGGACTGACTTCCTTCAGGATGGACTGACTTGATCTCCTTGCAGTCCAAGGGACTCCCAAGAGTCTTCTCCAACACCACAGTTCAAAAGCATCAATTCTTTGGTGCTGAGCTTTCTTTATAGTCCAACTCTCACATCCATACATGACTACTGGAAAAACCATAGCTTTGACTAGACAGACCGTTGTTGGCAAAATAACGTCTCTGCTTTTGAATAGTCTGCCTAGGTGGGTCATAGCTTTTCTTCCAAGGAGCAAGCATCTTTTAATTTCATGGCTGCAGTCATCATCTACAATGATTTGATTTTGGAGCCCCAGTCTGTCACTGTTTCCATTGCTTCCCCATCTATTTCCCATGAAATGATGGGACCAGATGCCATGATCTTGGTTTCTGGAATGTTGAGTTTTAAGCCAACTTCTTCACTCTCCTCTTTCACTTTCATCAAGAGGCTTTTTAGTTCTTCTTCACTTTCTGCCATAAGGGTGGTGTTATCTGCGTATCTAAGGTTATTGATATTTCTCCCGGCAATCTCGATTCCAGCTTGTGCTTCATCCAGTCTGGCATTTTGCATGATGTACTCTGCACAGATGTTAAATAAGCAGGGTGACAATATACAGCCTTGACATACTTCTTTCCCAATTTGGAACTGTTGTTCCTTGTCCAGTTCTAACTTGCTTCTTAACCTGCATACAGATTTCTCAAGAGGAAGGTAAGGTGATCTGGTATTCCTATCCTTTTAAGATTTTCCAGTTTGTTGTGATCCACACAGTCAAAGGCTTTGGCATAGTCAACAAAGCAGAAGCTGATGTTTTTCTAGAACTCTCTTGCTTTTTCGATGATCCAACAGATGTTGGCAATTTGATCTGTTTCCTCTGCTTTTTCTAAATCCAGCTTGAACATCTGGAAGTTCTTGATTCACATACTGTTGAAGCCTCGCTTGGAGAATTTTGAGTATTACTTTGCTAGTGTGTGAGATGAGTGCAACTGTGCAGTAGTTTGAACATTCTTTAGCATTGCCTTTCTTTGGGATTAGAATGAAAACTGACCTTTTCCAGTCCTGTGGCCACTTCTGAGTTTTCCCAATTTGCTGGCATACTGAGTGCAACACTTTAACAGCCTCATCTTTTAGAACTTGAAATAGGTCAGGTGGCATTCCATCACCTCCACTGGCTTTGTTCACAGTGATGCTTCCTAAGGGCCACCTGACTTCGGACTCTAGGATGTCTGGCTCTAGGTGAGTGATCACACCATCATGGTTATCTGGGTCATTAAGATCTTTTTTGTATAGTTCTTCTGTATATTTTTGCCACTTTTTAATATCTTCTGCTCCTGTTAGGTCCATACTATTTCTGTCCTTTATCATGCTCATCTTTATATTTCCCTTGGTATCTCTAATTTTCTTAAAGAGATCTCTAGTCTTTCCTATTCTATTGCTTTCCTCTATTTCTTTGCATTGATCCCTGAGGAAGGCTT
Organism: Redunca redunca; assembly: GCA_006410935.1. Taxonomy (NCBI): domain Eukaryota; kingdom Metazoa; phylum Chordata; class Mammalia; order Artiodactyla; family Bovidae; genus Redunca; species Redunca redunca. Next base: position 548,276 of record SJYQ01003793.1, read on the forward strand.
TCTTATCTCTCCTTGCTATTCTTTGGAACTCTGCATTCAGAGGGGTGTATCTTTCCTTTTCTCCTTTGCCTTTAGTTTCTCTTCTTTTCTCAGCTATTTGTAAGGCCCCCTCTGGTAACCATTTTGCCTTTTTGCATTTCTTTTTCTTGCAGAAAGTAAGTTTCTTTAGAAATTTTTCTTTAGAAAAAGAAATTGTACTGCCTCCTGTACAATGTCACAAACCTCCATCCATAGTTCTTCAGGCACTCTGTTTATAAGATCTAATCCCTTGTATCTATTTGTCACTTCCACTATATAAGGGATTTGATTTAGGTCATACCTGAATTGTCTAGTGGTTTTCCCTACTTTCTTCAATTTAAGTCTGAATTGCAATAAGGAGTTCATAATCTGAGCCACAGTCAGCTCCCAGTCTTGTTTTTGCTGACTAGATAGGGCTTCTCCATTTTTGGCTGCAAAGAATATAATCAATCTGATTTCAGTGTTGACCATCTAGTGATATCCATGTATAGAGTCATCTCGTGTTGTTGGAAGAAGGTGTTTGCTATGACCAGTACGTTCCCTTGGCAAAACTCTGTTAGCTTTTGCCCTGCTTCATTTTGTACTCCAGGGCCAAATTTGCCTGTTACTCTGGGTATCTCTTGACTTCCTACTTTTGCATTCCAGTCCCCTATGATGAAAAGGACATCTTTTTTGGTGTTAGTTCTAGAAGGTCTTATAGGACTTCGTAGAACCAGTCAACTTTGGCTTCTTCAGCATTAGTGGTTGGGGCATAAGCTTGGATTACTGTGATATTGAATGGTTTGCCTTGGAAATGAACAGAGATCATTTTGTCATGTTTGAGATTGCACCCAAGTACTGCATTTCAGACTCTCTTTTTGACTATGAAGGCTACTCCATTTCTTCTAAGATATTCTTGCCAACAGTAATAGATATAATGGTCATCTGACTTAAATTTGCCCATTCCAGTCCATTTTAGTTCACTGACTCCTAAAATGTCTATGCTCACTTTTGCCATCTCCTGTTTGACCACTTCCAATTACCTTGATTCATGGACCTAACATTCCAGGTTCCATGTGATACTGTTCTTCACAGCATCGGACTTTACTTCCATCACCAGTCACATCCACAACTGGGCATCATTTTGCTTTGGCTCCTACAGTAATCCTATTATGGATTATCAGTCCTATTATGGCAATCCTCCATAATGTGGCCTCAACCAGTCAGCTGAAGGCCTGATGAGGACAAAACTGACCTCCCCTGAGAGGGAAGGAATCCTGTCAGTGCAGGGCCTGTGGACTCAAACTGCAACTCTTTCCTGGGTCTCCTACAGCCTGTTGGCCTAAGGGTCAGATTTTGGACTGGTGGGCCTCTACAATCATGTAATCCAATTCCTTAAAATCAAGCATTCTATATAAACATATCCTGTCAGTTCTGTTTCTGTGCAGAAATTTGACAAATTTAGACACAAGTCTAAATCTCTTTTAGACAAAAGTCAAACCCACAAACCTTTTCAAGATAAACCCTACCAGATCTTGGGCCCCCATGAGGCAGCTATGGGGCAATGCTCTTTCAATAGAAAGGCATAATCTTGAGATCTAAAGACACCTTTCTTTCTCTCTTTTTCTGATTGCATAAGAGTCAATGATACCTTAAAATTTGGAGGAGTCTTAAAAAAAGATTTTTATAGGCCTTCCATGGATTTGATCTTTGCCTTGAAACTGTTTCTTAATTTGACCCCTTTTTGCTACCAACTTTGAGAGGCTGAAAATGAGAAAGAATTTTCAAAGTGAGTGAGTCCTGGCTCCTTACATCCTTAGCTCATCTCTCTTCTCTCATGCTTCATCACAAGCAGCAGTAGCCAGGGGGTATTTTGGATATTCTACCTGATAATATGTTTAGCTGTATCATTTAATTCATTTGGCATATTTCCTATTATTATATTATCACTGGTGACAATATTACCAAACCATCCTCTTTCATCCAGCTTTTAATAATGTTTTCCTTTCTTGCCTCTAAGCTCTCATTGAGGGCCTCCTCAAGGCTCTTCAGGTTTCTGCTAACACTCTTATAAAGCCCTTAAAGCTCTTACCAGCCATCTCTTCAAGGCCCATCCTGCTTCTTCCTCCCATCCAGTCCCCAAACCAGTGTTACATGCTTTGAGGTTTTTTGCTGTGGTACCATTTCACAACCAGGTCCCAAATCTGTTCTGATTACCTGCTGCTATGCAGTGGATCACCTCAAAACTTAGCAACTTATAGCAACACGTTTTTTTATTATTCTCAGTATTTCTGTAGGTCAGAAACGTGGGAAGGGTACAGCTGGGTGGTACAGCTGGACGCAGACTCTTATGCAGTTGTAGTCAGATGGTGGCTGAAGCTACAAGGGTGAGAAGAGGCTGCTGAGGGCTGACGTAGAATCATTCTTTCTTTATGAGGTCCCATGTAGCTTCTCCTCCTTAGGGACTAGTTTGGGCTTCCTTATAGCACAGTGACCTCAGGACGGTTGGTTTATACGGTAGCTCGGGGCTCCAGCATGAGTGCTCCAGCCAGCAAGGTAGAAGCTTTCATTCCTTTTTCAACCTTGAAAGTCACACAGTATCACTTCTGCCATACTACAAGTCTGTCCAGATTCAAGGAGAGAAGGAGCGTAGGCTACACCCCTCAATGAGAAGGCTTTCAAAGGCACTTTTAAGAAGAACCTACAAATGTGAAATACTGTTGTGACTGTCTTTGGAAAATCTGCCACAGATACATCTTGTCGTTGTTGTTTAGTCACTAAGTTGTGTCTGACACTTTGTGATCTCATGAACTGTATCCCGCCAGGATACTCTGTCCATGGAATTTCCCAGGCAAGAATATCAGAGTGGGTTGTCATTTCTTTCTCCAGGGGATCTTCCTGACCCAGGGATTGAACCTGCATCTCCTGCACTGGAAGGGGGATTCTTTACCACTGAGCCACCTGGGAAGCCCAGCTTTCTTTTCTTTTTTCTTCCTTGTTTAAGCCCAAATTGTCCAGATGTGGCCAGTTAGAGTCCTTTCAAATTGCAAATGTATCCTTTTGACAAGATCCCATGATATGCTGCTGAAAACAAACACATCAGGACATTTCTAGTGGCAACCTAAATATAAATTTAGGGGATACACCCAAATTATTATGTTTCATTATCTTTTATTCAGCTTCCCAGCTGGTGCAGTAGACGGTCCCCTGGAGGAAGAAATGGCAACCCACTCCAGTATTTTTGCCTGGAGAATCCCATGGTCAGAGGAGCCTGGAGGGCTATAGTCCATAGAGTCACAAAGAGTCGGACATGACTGAGCATGCACGCACAACTTTTATTAACACACTGCTAAATTTAGTTTGCTAATTTTTGATTAGGTCTTTCACAGCTCTGTTTAAAACTTGCCTTTCTTTGGTGAATACCATTCTTTCTAGGTATGAGTATCAAGTTCATTCTAGCCTCAGAAGTATACCCACGTTTTCTGCATTCTAGAATGGTTTGTGTGAAACTGAAGCTTTTATTACTTGAATGTTTGATAATTTGTTAGTACTCCTATCTGGACCTGATATTATCTTTGTGGGAATTTTTCTAACTAGAAGCCTGATTCTATTTCTTTAATGATCATAAACAGGGTTTTTTATTTCTACTTGAGTAAGTTTTGCAAAGTTTTATTTTACTTTTTTCTTTTTAAGGAATTTGACCATCAGAGCTTTCAAATCTATTGGCAAAATAAGATTCTGTTATGGTTTTAATTTTTGCAGCTTCAATAATTACATCTCATTTTATTTTTCCTATTACATATTTATTCTCTTTCCCTCCTCTCTCTTCCCTCCATTTTTCCTTTATTCTCTTTCAGAGTTTTGTCCATTTTATCAGTTCTTTCAAACAATCTGCATTTGGCTTTATTGTTTCTGTTGATTTCCTGTTTCAACTCTATTGTTTCTTTGTAATATACTTTGTTATTCACTTCCTTCTCCTTCACTTGGGTTTCCTCCTCTAGTCTTTACCTACCTTTGTGAGTTGCATATTTAATTCACTGACTTTGGTCCTTCTACTTTAATGAAATTATGTAAGATAATGGATTTCCCTCCAGTTTCTACTTTAGCTGCATTCCACAAATTTTAATATGTAATGTTTGTTACTGTTTACTTAGATATTCTCATTTTTCTTTGACTCATGTATTGCTTAGAAAAGTATTTCATCTTCAAACATATGGGAATATCTCTAGTATTCTTTTTTAAATTTCTTACTTTACTGCATCAGGGCAGAAATTTTATGAGAACTGCTTTATGGTTTAGCTTGGGGCAAGATTCTTAAACTTTCTGTGCACACATGAGAAACACATCCCTTCACCACTTGTGTGCACCCTGGGTTACGATTTCAAACTTTGCTTTTAGTTCTCTTAGTTACGACTAATTGCATCTACTGATTTTTAAAGTTACCATTATATTTTTCATTTCTAGACATTATACTGGGCTTCCCAGGTGGCTCAGTGGTAAAAGAATCTGCCTGCCCAGGCAGGAGTTCCAGGAGATGTTAGTTTGATCCCTCGGTCAGGAAGATCCCCTGGAGAAGGAATCGGCAGCTCACTCCAGTATTCTTGCCTGGAGAATCCCATGGACAGAGGAACCTGGTGGGCTATGTCCATAGGGTTACACAGAGTCAAAGACGACCAAGCATGCGTGCACCCAGACATGATACTTGGTTGTTTTTTAAATAATCAAGATCATGTATGACAGCCTTACTCTTTGTTCATATTTTCAGGTCCTTTTTAAAATATATCTTTATAAGATATTCTACCTTTTTTATTTTTTTATGCTGTGCCTGTTAATTCTAATATCTGAACTTCTGTTTTTACTGGTTTTTACTTTGGTGTCTTTTTAAAACTTCTTAAAAATGTGTTCTGATTTCTAACTGTGAGCTCACATTCTTTGGATGGCAACCTGTCAAAATCATCTGAGGCCTCTGCTGAAGAAGGTTCTTCTAGACAGGATTTGCATCCCCTCTGCCATGTGCCTGGGAGCGCTACCCACAGGACAGCTTTGAGCTAAATTCCTGGCTTGAGGTCTTTTCAGACATGTCTGCTATATGAATTCTACTGAAAACCCAGCTCGTGGTTCTGGTTGTCAGAGGAGATATTTTGACCCTTCCCTTGGCACCAAATCTGGGGGCAGGCAGTTTTCTTAACTCATCCCTAAGGGGTGACAGGCATGTTTATCATTTGCCCTCACACGACACGTGCAGCCTCTTGAGGCTTCAGCATGGGTTTCCTGACTGACATGTCCTGGGCTTTGTTCCTGTCCCCCATATCGCTCTCTCTCTCGTTTTAAACCTTTATGGCCACATTGCATGACATGTGGAATTTTAGTTCCTGACTGGGGACTGAACCCAGGTCTCCTGCACTGGGACCATGGGGTCTTAACCAATGGATCACCAGGGAAGTCCCTCTACCATATCTCTTGACATCATTAACATTCAAAGCTCAAAGTCACCTGCATTTGGCAAACATCCTCACAGCTCAAGGCAGCTTCAGAGCTCTGATTTTCAACTTTTACTGTTTGTGACCTCTTAGGAAATCTCCACTTTCCTGCTTCTCACTGGCATCACTAAAAAATTTATTTAAATGTTTTATCCATCATTTAAATTATTTTAAGTGAAAGAGTCAGCTAAGGAATCTAGCCACACAGCTAGAAACAAAAGCCAGCACAAATAGTTCTAAACTTTTCATGTTATTATTGCCCACTCTTCCTGAAATAGTGGGTAAATGTGATTACTTAGGTTTGATGAAAGAAAATAACTAGGTCCACTCAACCCAAGGCTGTCTAACCCAGTTCATTTCAGCAAGTACTCACTGCACATGTCCTAGTTTCCTATAGGTCCATTTAGAATTACAAGATACAGCCCAGCCAAGCCAAGCCCTAGCATGGGTGAATAACAGCCAGGCATATTGGCAAACACGGAGTCTGCTCACAAGATGGGCCAGCACTGTGCTAAGCTTTTTTAAAATTATGTATTTAAATCCATACAAGTGCCATGAGATAGAATTATTACTACCACCTTAGAGGTGAGTAAATTAAGGCACAGAAGATTAAGCAACTTGTCCAAAATAACATAGCTAGTAAGTTGGGTCATACTCAGAATGTCTGGCTACACAAGTTTGAAAAAAATACATAGAAAAGTTAGAGAACACCATGGTAAAGGATGTGAGATTATATGAGAAATAAGAGTGGGAGAGAGTACGAAGGTAACGGCTGGAACTGCTGCAGAGGGGCCAGCTGATAGGCAGAACCGACTGGGGCTGCTCTGCACTGCAGGCATGGTCTGCCTGCCTGCTGATGTAACTAATATTCCCCATGATGTGGCCACTGCACACTTACGCCTCTTCCTGACGAGAAAGACACATCTTGCTCCTCTCCTCCTACATCCTGCCCTCTGTTAATTATGGTGCTTTTCTAGTAACCCTCCTTGGCTTCATGTAAGTCCTTTCACAGCACAGCAGACAACAAATTGGGAAGCATTGTTCCTAAAGGCAAGGGGTGGGCCATGAGTTGTAGCTCCAACTCTGTTAGAGGCCAGCGATGTTTGCCTGCTTCTTGCCTCTGCTGATGACATTTCGGGGGGAAAACAAGTATGGGAGGGAGGACAAGTCACAAGATAGCTTTTATAAAATGCCTATTATAGAAATAATGAGAACCCAATAACTACCAACTGCAGAAGCAAGAAAAATAATAAAAATAATAAAGCAGAAAATGTACAAAGCAAACAATTAAGACCATTTTATTAAAACAGTACTTGCTACTCGGCAAGCATTAATTCTCACCACACAAGGGCAGTAAATGTTTATCAACTGAATTTTGCATGTTAAGAAATTCACACAGAAGACGTTAATATGCTTCCCAAGCTCTAGGATACTTCACAGCCCAGATTAAAAGTTAGCCATGCTCACTATCAGGCTGAGATGTCATCTCTCATTAAACTCTAAATCAGCTCAGAAAACACATGTTTATTATTTTTCCAACACCATACAACTGACTCTGGAAGAGCCAAGGGAATCTTTGGGATAAATACATTGATTAAAAGGTACTTTAAAAATCTTTTTTAACCCAGTGAACCAAAATACATAAATCAGAACTATTCTGGTCTACTGAGTACTGTAAATGTATATTTAGATGTAACGAAATATCAGTGGGAAATATCTTTGGAAAGTAATTACTTTACAATATATGTGGAATGTTTGTAAATGCTTAAAGCAACTGATCCATATTAAAAGACCTAACTTACATGAAGAGACACAAGTATTAATTACCAAGCTGGAAACTCACTTGCAGACTTATAGCCCAGAGTTAATGTTTACAGATCATGGAATAAATACCATAAAATAAAATAGTTTAATGCAAGACTTAACTGTCTAAACCAGTGACCCACTTGTAGACAGCAGCTTCATCAGAGATGCTGGAGAGAGGCTGAGTAGATAAGGGTGACTCCCACCTTTACACTAAGTTCCTCCTTGCTTCTTGCTCTCTTTCCCACCTCCGCCCTTACTGACATCGGGTTCTCCTGGGCTGTTATTACCGGTCCTATATCTGAGTCCAAACGAGGACTCAGTACCTTCACAGCACACTCAGGTAACTTAATGGTCATGGATATTTTGGCATTTCAACTTGTTCCTATTGATTTCTCAAAAGTGTACCTGATGCTCCATGTCAGTTTCAAGGAGGCACTAGGGAGCAGTGCAGACTGTGGCAAACAGGCAAGTGTGTGCACTGTCTAAGAACGTGGCTACTCACTCCAGCCTATGCTTGCCAAGAAGTCACATGGCCCAGAGTTAACAAAGGGGTTCACTTTCCAAGATAATCATCCTAATTGGATCTGTTACTAAATTTCCTTATTTATTTATAGTAAATGCTGACAACTTACTCAGGTTAAAATAGAAATACAAACAACCCCCTTGCAGGTCAACACCATGTAAATCAAACAATATGACCACCAGATTCTTCCGGTCCACAGAATACCAGTTTGAGACCTGTCACACAGAACAAATACGGAACAGACACTGGGCCTAGGGGTCTTAGGAAAAGCTTGTGTTTGTTTTCTGACAAAGAGGCACACAGGCTTGGTGAGTTGCCTAGGTCGGGTATGACATGGCTTGTTGGAAGTTTGGGGACTTCTTCAGGACTCAAAATGACTTTGGGGTGTTCATAAGGAAAGATGGGACAGAAGCAGTAATGGTGGGCTTGGGTATTAACAAGCAGACGAGGGAGGCACGGGGGGTGAAAAGTCCTTTCAGCCCCTTGAATGTAGGAGCACAGTCCCAGAATTCCCAGGACCCACCAGGTGCAGGACAAGGCAGCCTCCAGGCCAAGTCTCTTGCGCCCACCAGGCCCTGCACTCCACCACAGTGGCCTTTCAGTCTCTGCCATCCAATATCCTGGCCCATATCCTGGCCCACAGAACAGAACTCTCCCTCTAGGCTCCTGGGAGTCGGGGGGAGAAAGAGCCTGGCGGCAGTACACTGTCTATATCAAAGGGCGGAAGGCCAGGTTCATCCAAGATCAATAGGCTAGGCCAGCATCCTCACCTCTACTTTGAGTTTCATGGTATCTGGCCTGACATTTCCACCAGTCCTCCACACTGCTCCCTCTCCCATCAGGGGCAGCCATAGAGGTGCCTGACCTTAAGCTTTTCAAGGGCCGACCATTTAGAAATGGCTTTGAGGATATGCTTGAGAGCTGAGAGTCCTCGGAACAAGGGTCCTAGGGAGGCCACATTAGAAAGACACAGGAACACGTCTTCACAGAGGACTCTGAATATTCCATTACAATGAGGGTTAATGTAAGGGTCAACTACTAACTGAAGCACCCAGCCTACCAAATCATTAACCTTCCCAAAGCCCATGTTCCCTAATCCATAAAATAGAAGGTCACACAAGCGGGCCACACTGGACTGCCAAGTGTGGAGACAAGTTAACTCAGCAAAGCTTACAGTGGGGGCTTCAATAATGAGAGCTGTCGCCACATATTTCACCCCCCATGGTCCCCTTCCTTCAAGAGAAAATGAAAATATTTAGAAACGTTTTAAGCAAAAGTCAAAGCAGAGACTTTAGAAATCTCTACCAAGATGCCCATCACTAGGAAACGGTCGCTGAGTATCTAGGATATGTTGGACACTGCACCACCTTGAGAGACAGGAAAACCTGGCCCCAAGGGTGGGAAGAAAAGGAAGAAAAACCACCATAGGGAGCCCAGAGGTCGATGCACACCAGTTCACGACCTCACATCCGTCCTCTGCTACTCACTAGCCACGGGACTTCAAGTCCATCACTTCTGCTGTTCAAGCATGTCTCCACCTTTGAAAATAACGATTGACCCCGAACGAATGTTCCAGATGTGGGGCTGAATCATGGGATGATTCCATGAATGTCAGCACCAAAGAGAGAGTTAGACTTTCCAAGGAGGCCATGACCACTGCCATGCAGAGCATTCAGGCAGCTGTTAGGTGGTAGGCATGCAGTCACGAAGACTGGCTGTGGGACTGGCCTTGGAAACGAACAGTGAGGCGAGGGAAGAGGTGGCTCCTGAACCAGAGGGCCAGGAGCACACCCAGCATGGTCTCAGACCTCCGAAATGGGGCTCAAACGGCACTGGCACGTCTCTCACTACACTCTGAGTGTCTCTGATCCATGATAACGGCATCCTGATGGATCCTCCTGTCAGCGCTGGATAAGCAGTGAGCTCATAGATGTCAAACAGCATTTGCATTTCTGAGATGGCTTCATCTGCTCCCTCTCCCTGGACTCTCCAAAGTGAAATTTGAAATCTGGACAGACGGGTCCACTCTGGGCAGCAGCTCTTCCAGAAATCCCATGGGAAAGAAACACTTATTTAATTATTTCCTACACAGACAAACAGCTGAGCTTCCTACACAACAACCACAACTGGCGGCTGCTTCTCAACCTTTTCATTCTGGAAGACATGCAGTTCCCTAAGAGACACATGGACATGTTTATCACCGCTTGTAGTTTAAGTATCTTTCAATCATTCATTCAAAGCACACATCACAACAAACTGTCTTGTTCATTAGAAATTCTGCAGAAGGCCCAGGTTTGGGTTGGGAGAGCACTGGGGAGGCTGGCATCTGGAATATGACCCAAGAAACAAGCCATGAATCTAGATTCACCCAAGCTCCTTCTGGATGACGACAGCAGGGTCAGAATGGAGTTCTTAATTTGGGTTTCAGTTCCAGGGACATATGCAGCTATGTGAACAGGCTGCAGAATCGTCTGTGTGGGGAGCATCTGTATTTGTGGGGTTACTCGAATGCAGTGCCAGGCACACAGTAATGAATGGATATTCTGGCTCTCCCTGGCTCTATTTTAAACTGTCATCATTTTAAACCATGAAATATGTCAAGTGATAATTAAACCTCACCACAGACAGACACTGTGAAAATGATTAACTTTTACCATTTCCCCCACACACATTCTGAATATTCTGAATCCCCAAGGTATGGAATCATTACACTGACAGATGAGAAAAGTCGTCTTCACACTAATTTATTCTTAAAAGAACCATAACAGGATTGAAAATTCTGTGCTTACCCATTGTGTTTTAATTTGAAAACGTCTGCTGTCAACTCATACTTGTGTAGAGGAAGCCTGGTGGGGAGGAGAACAGAGCTGACGCCACAGCTCCAGCCCCGCCTCTGCTAGCTGTGTGACCAGGGACAAGCCCCTTGCCGCCTCTGAACATCGTGTTTCTCCACTCTTCAAGTCACCAATGATAGTATCTTCACGCCACCCCATGCACAGCTTTCTTAAACGTAGTGAATGAGATGACAAATGAGAAAGTCCTTTGAAAGCAAAAAGTGGCCTGGTAACACTATCCAAGTATAAGAAGTACATTCTGTATAAAGGGGTGAGGAACAGCTTTGCAGATCTGCTGTCTTTAAAAAAAGAAGAAAGAAAGAAAATGGGAAAAAAAAAACAAAACACCTCAACTCACTTTATTTTCAGCTGAAGTTTCTAAGCATGAGATTAGATCTGACCCTGTCAGATAATGTCTCCTCTTAGCCACAGGACTCCTATTTTGTGCCCAAATATGCAGTGATTCACACAAATGATAAAAATTCAAATGAAGCAGCCAAGCAGCTGGATGGGAATGCTGCTTCCAGCAAAAAGAGAGCACAAATAACTGCTAAAATTAGTAAAACAAACAGACTGAAATGTATTTTCACTCCCACAACTCTTTTTCCAGACCTGTGATTTTCTCCTTTAAGGCCCATTTCTTCTATATGTGGAGGTCTCTGGTTCTCTCTGGCAGCGGCAGCCTGCAGGGTCCCATCACCCTAACCCTGCGGGTACTTCAGCTGCAGAGTGATGAGTCCCGCTGGCAAATGGGAGCATTTCCATCAGAATTGTACAAACACTGCTGAATTTCCATCAGGAACGTGCTTTCCTGGATGACCTCAGTTAAACCCATTTTAATTCTTTGATCAATTTCCTATGGCGTTCAAAGGGTTCCCTGTTTTTCTCTATTTACAAAATAAAATTCCAATGCTTGTGTCAGAGGGCTTTTATGAGGATTAAATAAGAGATGAGTACGTTAAAATGTTTCCATTAAGAACTCTTCTGATCTAAGCAATTTATATTAAAGCAGTGAAGTAAGCCTTTACTACTATATTAATCTATCAGTAAAAAAAAAATCAGTGAAAGTGAAAGTCGCTCAGTCTGACTCTTTGTGACCCCATGGACTGTAGCCAGCCAGGCTCCTCTGTCCATGGGATTCTCCAGGAAAGAATCCTGGAGTGGGTAGCTGTTCCCCTTTCCAGGGGATCTTTCCAACCCAGGTCTGAGCGACCACAGAAGCACAAGAAGCTGCTTACTTAAAAGTGGCTGGTGAACAAGAACACTGGTTTTCTGTGAGGACCAGGTCTCCCCACCTCAACTGTGTCCCTGCCTGCTATCAAAAACCCATGTAGAAGCAGCAGTGCAGAGAGCTCCCACCATCTCCTTTCTAAGAAAGAAGCAGGATCTCGCATCAAAAATGCAAAATAAAGCTCCTGGAATCCTGATGGAGGTAAATACTGAAGTCACCAAAGGGTGAGGCTGGCGGGGGTGGGGGTGGGGGGAGATTTGATATTAGCTTTTGGTCTTCATGCTCTTTCGCTGAAGAGCTAAGGAAAGCAGAATATGTTGGGGTCCAAACAAACAATAATACACCCACAGTTCAGGCCAGAGGATGCTTACTGCACTTTACCAGGTCACTATGTCTGTCACAAGAGAAGGGAATCGAAGGAGCAGGAGATCCCCTTGCTGGAGGCAGCTGTGATTTAAGAAAACCAAACAGGCCTGCATTTGTCATCAGGGATCTGGGTTCCAAGCCACATCCCCTTTCCTTCTTGGAAGATGGGAGCAATGCCCTACCCAGAAACACCAGGTAAAATGCTCCCTAAGCCTGCTTTTGAGGCACTCAGCACCCCTCGGGGGTGGAGGATGTAACACACATTCAGATGTGGAATAACTTAGTAACTGATAACATGCACCTTCCTGCATCATGTCCCTTTGTGGGAAGAGCCCCCGTTGTCATCTGGGCATCTACCTCCCTCTCACTCTCAGGTGCGCAGCCGTGACCCTGCTAAACCCAGCAGCGTGCAGCATCCCCCTGGCCTCAGGCACTGATTCAGGATGGGGCATGTGACCTGAGCCCATCCAATCTGAGTAGCACTTCTAGAGGAAAAGACTCGGAGGTGTAAGGGAGGTTGGCACTCACCACGGGGAGAGTCAACTGCAAGAGGGGAGATGAGTGAAACCAGATCCTGGTACCCTACGTTAGATTTGCCTGAAACCAGCACCCCTCATGCCTCCATCCTCCACCCAGCTTTCCAGTTAACTAAGCCAACAAGATGTTCCTTTTGTTTGGGCTACTTGGACTGCATTTTGCTATTTCCAACAACAAAATTGTCCCCACTAATCAAGTGTGCCCAAAAGAGACCCTCTGCCAACGGAACTGTCCTTTGGAGAGAAGACTCTGAAACATCATTTCCACCACGTTATTCAGGGAGTTGTTCCCCTTGGCTCCCATGTTGGGGTTCATAGAGCAAATACTCCCCTGCTTTGGGGTCTGCCCCTTACGAGGCACCTGGCCCTGATACATGGCAGCTGTGGCCTTTCTGTCTGCAGGAGACTCTTGTATCTCCCCAGCTGACACTTTCATGGACGCACATGCTCTGTAAAGGCAGGGACCACACCTTGTCATCACTGCACATCCAGCAAGTTCCAGTCCATCCGAGGAAACTTTCATTAGCACCCAATAAGCCTTCACAAAACCCCAAGAATGGTGCTTACCTTTCTACCAAAGTGATTTATCTTTTAGTAGTCATGACCAAACCAAGCTCCATTGTTTCAGAAGCACTACAGGAGTGAGGGAGCACTCAGGGACTGAGAACTCCCCACAGAGGCCTCTGGACAGTGGGTGGGTGGACAACAACTGGCCTAGGTACCTGGGGGAACTAGCCCCATGCATGTTTCAACGATGCTGACTGTACTCACACACCAGCCCGGACGGCCGCCTGCTGCCCACACCCAGGACCCGGAGGCTGCTGGTCATTGCCCACACCCCACAGAGCTGGTGGCTGGTCAGTGCTAAGTTCATTTCTGGGGCCCATGTTTCCTGACTTTCCAAGAGCACAAAGCAAGCTACTGTTACCTCATGCAAAATTCAACATTTTGCAAAAAAATGTTGTCTGCACACACACACGCCCTGAAGCATTTTCTTGAAGCTCAGTGACAGTCCCAGCCAAAAAGCATAATCAAAAAATGAGTGTGCAGAGAACCATAGGGTGGGTTGTAAAGTCCTAGATCTCTGGACCTCGTTGCCTGATCTGCAGGGCCCTCCAGGGGCATGCAGCTCATTCACCACGGCCAGCGTCTGTACCAGAGAGCACCCCGTGAAGCCCTCGCCGCACCCAAGGGGAGAAACAGGCCAGGGGCGCAGCAGCAGTGAGCTCCCACAAGAGAGTGGGGCTGACCAGGACAGAGCGCACTGCCAGGCCTCACTCCTGCAAATGGGACTCAGCACCTTGCAGATTACTCCCCGTGTGGGCTCTGTGTCTGAGGAAGCTGAGAGAGGAAAGGTTTGATGTTGAGACAACACACTCTGAAAATAAGGCAGTGGGAGTTTTGGGGTTTTTCTTTAAGAGTTTTTAACAGATGAACTAATTCTGATGACAAGAAAGGAATTAGATCATAATGGTCAGTTAGATTCTATACCTTGTTCCCAAGAAAGACTGCTGAGTAGCAATAAAATAGAAGAGACAGAAACAAATGATTTTTAAGTCACAGATAATTAACCCCAGAGGCTCACTGATGGTACATTAATATTGCTGGGGCAAGTGGCTTAACGAGTTTGAAAAGGACCTCAGAGTTTGTACGCAACAGATCATTCCAAGGGTTCCTGAAAAGCAGAGAAACCCCTTCAGGCTTAGGGGCCAGGCAAGGGGCGAAGATGACAAATATCAGCCTCTATTGCTGGGATCTCAGAGAAGAGGAGGGACTGCCTCCTTCCCTGCGGAAGGATGGGATCTCTGCAGGTCTACTGGGGGTGCCATCACCTCTGTTTCCAGGCCTTGACAAGCCAGCTTAGTGTGCTTCACAGTGATGCCGTCTCGGGAAGGGCTCGCCCTACTGTCCTTATGAAGCTGCAGAGGTTCATACCCTTTGAGGGGTGTGACTTCTCAGACAATGTGACTCTTTCCCCACCCATTCCAGAGAGGGGCCTAGGGACACACTTTGCAATGGCAACTGCCAAGGAGACTTCTCACCACCAACACAGCTCACTGCAGAGGGCTTCCTCACCCCACTCAGACCGACCACAAGCACATACCTCATTTGCACGAGCACCTTTCAAGGACTTTCTATCTGAGGGACCCACAAGAAAGAGATCAACCCCACAGGTCAGAAAGAGCAGAGTGGCTCCCTAAGGATGGTCATTAAGGAGAGGGAGCCCTCCCAAGGGCGGTGGTGGGAAGAAAAGTGCAGTAGGCGAGACGGGGTGCCCACAGCTGAACAACCTGGCAACCCCACACCTGGGATTTTACTTTCCGAGAAATTTTACTTTCTCTGAGAGAGCTGGGTCAGCCCTAGGGTGTGTGGGGATCTGTGTGCACCAGGTGGGAGACCCCGCAAGGAAGGGCCTCGATCCCTTCTCTCCTGGGACTCAGCCTACACAGCAGTGTGGGAGCCTCCACTGGAGCGCAGCAGACCTCGGCCACCAGTGCCATGCACCATAGTGCTGAGGCAGCAGGCATGGTATCACACACATTCAATCAGTAGCACAAGTGGCTCCCTGAGCTATACACAGCAAGGTCCTGCTTCTTCCAAATCAGGGAGAAAGCAGACATTGGCCAGGTGATAGGAGGAAGCACTCACCCAGAGCCTGGAAGACCCTTGATTAAGGGAGAGCAGGTAAGAGGCGGCAGAGACAACTCAGGTTCACTCAGGTTTAGTCCATGGCTGGCGTTTCCATGCCCAGACACTTAGAATTGTCTTCAAGAAGCTTGGGGAACAGAAGCTCAGGGTTGCCCACAGCCTGAGAATCCTCTGGCTAAGGCTGTGCTTGGTCCCTGGGAAAGGCCACTGTCTGCCTGAGTTTTATTATGATGAAGTAATTAAAAGGAAATAGGAAGGATTTAGCATGTGATGCTCAAGACAGTTTCTGACCTCAGTGCCCAGAAAACCCTTAATCTGGGAATACAAATTTTATGCGTGTTTGTGGTTAAGTTCTTAAAGACATCATCAAGAAGAGAGCTGTTTCTCTGATTGCAGAATAAGAGAATCTGAGCAGAGAGTTCAAGATTCTGGGCTAAATTTCAGAAAATCCTTCACAGGAAAAGTCAACAGACTAAGATTTGTAACATCATCTGTAAGTCAGCTTGAAGACAGAGGAATGGGTTTGGTGACTGAGATGTTCTTTGTGGTATATCTGAGGCCAAACCTACAGATACAGTATGAAAATAGCCATAGTGAAGACCACCAGCTTCACTGTGCATTGATGCCATGGCCCACACTGGGCCAAGGGCTCTCCATGCTGAATCCCTCCCCATAATGTGTCCAGGAAGCTGTGAGGGCATGCTGCCCAGCATCCTTTCTCTATGGACCAAACCTGTACCCACTCTCTGGCATGTGAGTGAGGGTGAATCCCCAAGGGAAGAACACATGATCTTGCCTGGCCAATCACACTATTTCAACCGCTCCTTGCCAGTAATTAGGGCTTGACTCATGATACAAGGCCAGCAAATCAGAATCTTCATGGAGACCTTTCTCCACCTACTCTGGAGGAAAGTAGTTTCACCCTCTCAGATGGTGAGCAGTCAGTCAGGAGTCTGTGAGCACCAGCTGCCAGGAGCCAGCCTGCAAGGCTGAGTGGAAGAGGCCAAAACGCCAAGAGGAGGAAAGAAAAGGAGTGTAAGTTCTCATAGGAGCTGTTTTTGAGGCCAGATCCACCCTCCCTTAGATTCTGCAGTTTCACAAGGTGTTTAGGCGTTAGCCAGTGAGAGCTGAGTTTCTACAACGCAGAGTTAGGACTAAGGGTCCGTACTATTACTGTCCTAAGCTTTATTTTTCTGGGCTCCAAAATCACTGCAGATGGTGACTGCAGCCATGAAATTAAAAGACGCTTACTCCTTGGAAGAAAAGTTATGACCAACCTAGATAGTATATTCAAAAGCAGAGACATTACTTTGCCGACTAAGGTCCGTCTAGTCAAGGCTATGGTTTTTCCTGTGGTCATGTATGGATATGAGAGTTGGACTGTGAAGAAGGCAGAGCGCCGAAGAATTGATGCTTTTGAACTGTGGTGTTGGAGAAGACTCTTGAGAGTCCCTTGGACGTAAGGAGATCCAACCAGTCCATTCTGAAGGAGATCAGCCCTGGAGTTTCTTCGGAAGGAATGATGCTAAAGCTGAAACTCCAGTATTTTGGCCACCTCATGCAAAGAGTTGACTCACTGGATACTAGGAGGGATTGGGGGCAGGAGGAGAAGGGGATGACCAAGGATGAGATGGCTGGATGGCATCACTGACCTGATGGACGTGAGTCTGAGTGAACTCCGGGAGTTGGTGATGGACAGGGAGGCCTGGCGTGCTGCAATTCATGGGGTCGCAAAGAGTCGGACACGACTGAGCAACTGAACTGAAGCTTTTTCAGAGAAGACTGAGTAACTTCCCCCAAGTCACACTGTGAGTAAGCAGAGAAGTAGGATTCTGCTAATTGGCCAAACTGGGTGCCAAATTGTTGTATGCCACCAGAATACACCAGCCAGTTGTGCCATCCACTCCCCACTCAACCTGGGGCACATAGGTACAATATCAGCTTTCCAGCAGCTAAAGAGAAAGCACTCTCCAGAGTCAACTGCTGTAGAATTAGACACTGAAGGAGACAGGTGCCACCCCCAAGTTTTTGGAGCCCAATAACTGCTGGAGAGAACAAGGAAGCTCTGCCGTATAGAGTCGGGGTAGGATAGGGAAGGAAATCCCATTTCTCTCCCCAGATGGCAGTCTTGATTGGAAAAGGACCCACTACCCCAGGCACTGACAAATCTGAATGGCTTCTGTTTAAGTTCCCTACATCTGCAGCCATTAAAGAAGTTATCTCAAAAGAAATTAGGAGTTTATTAATCTGTTTCATCAAAGAAAGTCAGCCACTTTACATTATACCAAGATAGATTATGCAGGCAACCGAGAGACCCAGAAAACATCTGCTAAACAAAATCAAAATTAATGGTAAACAGACTGCAATTCTTGATAGCTGAAGTTCACCCAGATGCAAAGAACTAAAAAGGGGCTATTAGAGGCAGCTGCCAATTAAGGGAATAATTCCAAGGGTTTTCACAAAGTGAGGCTCTAGTTACACACTCAGGACTGGCAGGTCATGTTCACGTAGGAGATTTGCATTGCTAAGGAGACAGAGCCACCCTGGCTGTGTGGCTGTCACTTCCCTCTCTTTTTCTGTGAAGACAGCAGCATCCCTCCTCTCAAGTCTCCCTCACAGCCCTGCTGGAAGCCAAGACAGGCTGGCCTAGAAGGCAATGTGTGAGTGAGCCATCGTAGGGAAGATGGGTAATGCAGTATGACATTGGTGCCCACCCCCAAAACCCACAGCCTCTAATCACAGCACAGTCACGGACATCTGGAATAGCTTACTGATCACCCCATGCTCTAAGAGATGGCTGACAGGGGCTGAATTATCCTGGCCGCTTGCTCAGTTCACTCGAGTGTTCTCTCACGACTGTAATTCAGTGTGATGGGATCAGTTAGAGAAAAGCACCGGTTTGGGTAGATGGATCCCTGCAGTTATCATCAGCTTCAGCCCTCAGAGTGGACATGGGAGTGTCTCGGTGAGGTGAGGTTGGCACCTTTTGTGGAAGCTTCAGAAAAGAAGTTGAAATTAAATTGTAGGTGACTAGAGGGAGGTGTAAAAACGCCTGCATTAGAGAGGCAATGAAGCAGCAGCCATCTGCCTTCCCTGTGCTGCTGGCAAAGGGGGACCCAGGGCAAGAGGATGATGTAAGACTGCCCTGGAGGTGGAAGGAGGGCCAACTGGGGTACCAAGAGACATCCTCCCAAGGTTGCTGTCCTGCCACAATATCTGATCATGGTCCATCCTATTCCAGTATGATCTCATTGTAATTACAAATTTGCCAGGACTATATTTTCAAGTAAGGTCACATTCACATATTCTGGGTTAGAACTTCAAAATATCTTTTTGGGAGACACAATCCAACCTATAATACCAAACCTATTTGAACATGGAGCATTTTCATCAATGCATCAGCTGGGAATATCTGGATATCCACAAAACACTTCCTATAAGTGCCTCTGTAGAACCAAATGATTCAGCACCTCTCTTGTATATCACTGGGACAGGATCAGAGTGAAAAATACATATACAAGGCAATTTTTAAATTTGCACTTAATTCAGGAAATGATTGTTGAGCAACTATAGGCCCCAGGCTAAGGCCTTGAGGAATTTAGGAGTGAAAGAGGGGAGGGTCTCAGCTCTCAGGAAATGAATGACTTACTAGGAGCCCTTAACTCCCAGGTAAAGTAGGGTAAGCAAAACTCTTCAGAGAGTTGGAAGGGACAGGAGAGAGGTGGGATTTCACAAGATGAGGGACAAAGAGCAGGCAGGCTGCAGGGACAATGCGTGAGGCAAGAAAGCCGGGCTACAGTCTGAGAACCAAGACAGCACTGGATGGGAGGAGCACAGGGGAACTAAGGCACAGAGCCCATCTGAGGCACGCGGTGCATTCGCGCCATCCTAACGATCTCCAGCACAACCGTGACCTAGCCTGGACTCCGTTCCCACTGCTAATATTAGCTCCCTCACCTCTCACTCCACAGACTTAATCAAGAGCTTCCAAAAGTTACAGAGTGTAAAGTGGCAATTGGTCATCCATGTGTAGCTATGAGCCCTGGTTGGAGCTGATATCCTGAGTCAGATGCTACATAAAAACAAAACCAGAAAAGTATCTTAGGTTTTGTGGTCCAGAGGCTACCCCTCTAGACCTTTCCAGGATCTCCTGGGCCTGGTAGACTAGGCAGAAAAATTCAGAGGGTTAATTATCTGCTCCTCTTTCAGTGCCAGATCAAGTCAAAGCTAAGTGTTCATTGCTAGACAATAATGTCTTATTTGTGTTTGCAGGAATGTTTATTGAAATATTCACAGCGCTTCTACTATTTTTATACCCATACACATACACTGTTCTGGGGAAGATTAACAACCCTACTACCCAAGCTATTGAATCTCAGACTTAAAAAATACTCAGAACTGACCTACAAGGTCCCAATCTTCCTTCCTTCCTGCCAGGTTATAAGCACTGACACTAAGGCACTGGGCTATCTCAGGAATTTTCAAACACTCAACTTTGACAGAAGCAAGCAAGAAACATCAGCTCACAGAAGGAAGAAAAATGTTTCTGTTACATCAAGACAAATTTACCAGTACAAACCCAAGGCGTATGGTCCCAGTAAGCCAGTTATGAAAAATGCTGCTTCAAGAAAGGAGAGGGTTATGGGAAAATAGAGCACAGCCTAACCATGCCTTTGCTCACCCTGAGACACCTAGTCTTCTAGGAATTTGGAGTCTCAGGTACAATAAGGTCTTTTATGCCTTTGAGCAAAAATATACATGGTTTTCTTATATCCTAGCCTTACTATTTAAAGACATTTCTAGCACAACAACAGTTAAGAGTCCAAAACAGTTAAGCTTGTGTGTGATTCCATAATGCAAATAGTGCTGTGCACAAACAGGCACACACACTCGGGAGTAGTGGAATGAATAGTATTCTAAACCAAAGTTCACGCCAACTTGTCTCCTAATGGCTATTTTTCTCCAGGTTACATGGTCATAATAGCCATTGTGAACACAACTTTGAATCAGAAACAGGCCTTCCCTGCCCCACCCACCTTCATCCAGTACCATTTGATTTTGATGTCCAAACGATGTGGTTTACGCTATGGATGCAGTTCAGAGGATGCTGAGCCCCAAACCAGAGACAATGGCGAATGAGAGGGAAAGCCAGAAAGTTCATCCTAGAGCTAGATTAACCAGATCCTTTGTATCCAGGATTCCAGTACCACAGACAGCAGCAAACAACTGGTTCTCTGAACCCATGAGTAGTAAGGAAAGTTTAAGTCTAGAGGCACACTTCAGTAACATGATTCCTGTGTTTTTCATTGTGTTGCATAAAATAAGAACTAACCAAGAGGCAAGGTTTTTAGGTTTGAAAATCAGTATGGTATTTTCACACTTCTAATGATTGGTGCTCTTTTTGGAGACAATATCACCAAGAAGGAGGTGTGGTTATAGCTAAAACCAAAGGCCAGACCCCAGACCGAGAATGCACTTTGGTTCCTAACTTCATCCTCCCATCCCTGAAATAAAGGGATGACTGGTGGTGATTTCCATAAATCATACAAAAGACAGTCTCTTATTAGAGACTAGGTATTACTGAAAGCAAGTAAGAATAACTTCAGTTTCCACTAAAAGATTTCAGAAATTACCACCCATATATATTTACCTCAATAATCAGAAAACAAATGCACGAGAGGAACTCTGGCAGGGAAAATAAAACATGGTGGAATTGTTTTCAAAAGGAAAATTACTTACTTATATCTATTTCAGCTTAACTAAACTTGTAAAAATCTAATCAGAAATATTTTTCACAGTGGCACCTTTTCCCAGTTATTGAAATATCTCAAACCATCAACAATTTTGACTGTTGATGTAGTTTTCACCAAGTTAAATAATTATTTCAAACTTCACTCAGAAATGAGGCTTCTTTTGAGAGACTGCAAACATTGTCACGAATGAGCCAGTTCCCTAGACCCCATCTCTGATACCTGAAGGTGGAAGACACGGTTCCCACAAGCAAATTTCGGCTTTCGTTCCTGCAGTCCCTGAGGCAAGTGCCGAGTAGTCAGCACCCAGAACAGGTCACATGAAATTTCAAAGAACAAGCTGCCCACCGTCTGAAGTTAATCTTAACTTTACCAAACTACATCCATATGCCCACAATGAGAATGAAATGAGTATGAGTGCATCTTTCCTACCTTCTCTTCTTGTGACGTCAAGGCTTCTGGATTCCTGCAAGACAAGAAAGATTTGGAGTTTTTGAAGAATAACTCATATGTAAAAATACTTGCAAATACCTCACCTCTTGTTAGACATTCATTCACAGAAGGGTGAACAATCTCATAAATAAAAGACTTTCAGCATTATTGGGGCTACTAAACTCTCAACATATACATACACATCTGTAAACGTAAACCACTTGCTGCTCTGCTGGCTTAAGCAAAAATACTGTTAATCATGCAGTTTTTAATGAGCAGACCCAACTCTCATGGTCTTCCTTATATGGAAACTGGGCTGGTTCCAATTTTTAGGAATACCTTGTTTTAAGTTGAATTCCCATCCTTGACCTAGACTGCAAGTGTTTGTAGGGAAAACATAAGCAGACAGGAGCCAGAATGCCATGAGCAACAGCAGGCTGTGATTGGTGGTGCCATGGTAAAGACCATTACTGTTCCTGTGCAGGCCACGGGCATGATCTGGTGATTATGCTCCCAATAATTTCCAAAGTGTGGGAAACTATGGACAAGTTGGATAGCCACTCCATGCCACTGGCCTAGATTAAGCCTTGGCTCTTCTTAATTCAATCTCATCTTCCTGCAATGTGCAGAGCAATAAGCACAGTGTTTCAGAAATTACATAGGTTAAAGACAGAGTCCTTGAATTGAAGATATTTATAATTGAACAGAAGGGTACAGAACAAACACAAATTACTGAGAAATAAAGAGGAGATTTTGCCTTGACAAATACCAATATGTTCACAATCAAATGAAAAATGTAAGAAAAAAAAAGGGTTTTTTTAAAGAACGTTTGCAAATAGCACAGAAGAATGGGCAGGCTTTCAGATAGCAATATGGGAGGGAGGGTGTACCAGGAAGAGAGAATAGCTTAAGAAAAGGCCAAAAAGTACAAGGCATGGTCAGGCAGCAGGAAAAGGCCCAGTGAGAAGTAATGCAGGGAAAGGCTGAAATCTACTGTGGTTTCATGACTAGTTAAAAGCATCTACAATCTGTTATAAATGACCCAGTTATGATAAAGAGCCTAATATTGAGATTAAAGTGAAAATCCATGCTAGCAACTGAAGAACAGAAGGTTAAACACCTTAGCATTAGTATGTCTCTCATGCCTTAGCATTCTCATCTAGTATTCTTATGGGACGAGGAAGGGGGAGCCAATATTAGGAAGGAAACTTGAGGACGCACTGAAAAGATTGTCTTGTCTTGCCTAAATTACACTTTCTGACTGCCATCTCTGTAACGAGTCAAAGGCCAAGTGGATACCAATGGAAGACCATGTCACAGGCCAGCAGCATAGCAGCAGGCACAACTATCCAAACAGGCTTCCCAAATGCTGGTTCTTCATAAGCTCAAGGGTCAAAAGAGGGAGCCTGGAGAGCAATAACTGGGACAAGAGCTGCCAAAGCCACAAAGCACATCATGCACGAAGTAAACCCAGCTCCTTCTACACTGCTGCCCAGACTCTGCTCTAGGGGCTGCCGCCATCCCTGGAAGTGACTAGTATTTGTGGAACAGGAAATCAACTGTTACAGCTCGAGAAAAAAACCTTCTGGGAATTTTATTGTAATTGCATAAAATTTATAAATTACCTTAGGGTGTGTTGACCTCTGTATAACGTATCTCCTTATTTAACATGGTATTTTAAATAATTTGTTCAAGTCTATTTTTATTTCTTTCACGAGTATAATTTTCCTGTATATATTTTGAACATGTCTTTATTACATACCTTTTGATATCATGAATGGAATTTGTCTTTCACTATATCTTATAACTGTTTCTTGTTTGTATATTTGACAGCAACTGAAGTTTACATATTGATATAACCAACCACTTGACTGAATTTCTTACTGTTTGTAATAGGTTTCAAATGATTCTTTTGGCATCTCCATTTGTTGATTTATACAATATGCAAATAGCAATGATTTTCTTTCTTCCAGTTTCTATTGTTGCTTACTCTCGTCTTATTCTTACAGCTAATTCTTTCCCTAATGTTAAGAATTTTGAACATAGTGAGCATCCTGGTCTTCTCTCTGATTTTAAGAAAACCTGTAATGTTTCCCAGTCAAGTAAAATGCTGGCTTTTGGCCCAGATATGTTTATCATATTAGTGAAATCTATGCATATTTTATAGACTTTTTAAAATAAATTTATGTTCTAGCTTGTCCCTTTACTTGCTTATTTATTGGCTCTTTCCCTCCACTGGAATGGGAGTTGGGATGGTGCCAATATCTTTCTCACTCTTGCATTTTCAGTGTTATTTATAATAGGGCAGATGCTCAATACATATTTGTTGAATGAAAATAAAATAAATGTGTGTTGAATATAACCAAATACTTTTTCTGCACTTATGGAGGTATCCTATGATGTTTTTCTCCTCAGCTCTATTAATTTGATGGCTTATCTAGTAGATTCATAGTAGTCAATTATATCTATATTTATGGAGTAAGCTTTTCTTAATCATGATATGTTTTTTAAAAAATACGCTGCTAGATACTCTTTGCTATGATTTTTAAACACATTTTTGCATTAGTATTCACAAATGAGATTGAGCTATAATTTTAGGTGTCATTTTTCTCAGTTTCAGGAATTAAAATTATATCAGTTTCATATACTGGATTTGGAAGTTTCTCTGTTATTATGCACTGGAATAGTTTAAATACAAGTGGAGTTATCTGACCTTTAAGGTTTCTGCAACTTTATTTCTCAGATATTTATTAAAAAGTAGAGGGTCAGAGAGATTAAAATTTGTCCAAATTCTCACATTTTGGTCAATGGCCAGTTGGGATTTAAATTCCAAAGTCTAATTCAAAGCTTATGCACAAAACATTCTAATTCCACTCAATTAATAGTGTGAAAATTAGAAATAGACTTCTGCTTCAGGCCATGAAAGAATAGCTTGTATTAGGCTAATCCTTCTGCTAATAAAACTACAAAAATTGGATAAATAACAACAACAACAAAAAAGTTTTTGAAGGCATGCGAGAGTAACAAAGGCAGACAGAACTTAGCCAATATTTGGAGAGAAGAAAAGGCTTTGGTGGAGAGCCCCATATTTACTGCCAGATTTTCCCTTTGGGGCATTTGTGGTTTTTCAGACAAGCCAAACAAAGTAATGTTCTGGAGCTTAAAGTAGCCTCACTGAGTTGGGAGATACCTGAGTTGAGGTTACAAAAGCAACCCAGAAAAGGGAATCCTAGCAATCCTAGAAAAGGGAATCAGAAAGAAATGAACTCAATAATCTGCACAGCCTCCTCTTGAGTTACATTATTATGCTTGAAGTGGATACATAAAGAACAAGAGGTTGAGAAATAAGCAAAAATTTCGCCTCCAACTAAAAAATAAACTAAAACACTAAAAACAGATTTTGACAGTATCATGGTGCTCGTAAGACAAAAATTAAGCTCTCAAAGGAACAGTGGTCCTGGTAAATGCAGCTGACTTTCAGTTAAAATCATATATTCTCAAAGAACTTCTGTTCCTGAGTAAATCAAGATGGTCTGCCAGCATTCCATATCTAACAAATAAAAGTGAGTCCTCTCTGAGAGACAAAGTAATGCAAACACCATATAATTTTCCATAGTTTTGACCTAAAACTAATAAATTGTTAGCTATCTCTCCAGAAAAAAAAGAGGGGGCATTATTCAGGATGAGAAGAGAGTTGAAATTCAGGGTCTATAGCCATGATGAGCCACGTGCAAGTCCCCACATGGCAAAGGAAGGAAAATTCTTTTATAGAGGTGAAAAGTATTAATAAATTGAGAGGGTAATAGTAAACGTAGAGTTAATGGCTTTTCATTGGCTAGGCCGTTGCCAGGAAACGAAGAGTCTTTCTTTTTCCTTTTGAATTCTGCTCTTGTCACAGCATATGAGAACTCCCCCTTCTTGTCTCCTAGCTCTATGTAATTGAGGCTTTTGTTTATTAATTTTTTTAATGATACATAATGTCCAACATCCAAACCAAAATTACTAGGCATGATGGGAAATAGTATCAAATGACTAAAATTCAATAAAACAGACAGCATAAACTGATCCACAAGTTATCCAGACTTTAGAATTATGATACACAAGCTCTAGAATAATTATGACTAATATGTTCAGGAAAACAGAAGATGCTGAATTTCACCATAAAACTGAAATTAAAATAAGAATCAAATGGAAATCCTAGAACTAAAAAATAAATGAC
Organism: Redunca redunca; assembly: GCA_006410935.1. Lineage (NCBI taxonomy): Eukaryota > Metazoa > Chordata > Mammalia > Artiodactyla > Bovidae > Redunca > Redunca redunca. The sequence continues at coordinate 574,099 of SJYQ01003793.1, forward strand.
TGTCAGATTCAACAGGAATCTAATAGAAGACTAAACACAATTAAATAGAGGATTAAGAAGCCGGAGCCTAGGTCAGTAGAAAATAACCAGACTGAAGATCTGAAAGGAAATAATAAAGAGCAGAAAACACAGGAGAGTATGAGAGACATTATAGAACTAACCAGTTCTAACAAGTATGTAACTGAAGTATCAGATAGAGGAAATTAGGCAGAATCAATATTTGAAGAGAGATGCTTGAAAAATTTCCAAAATTGATGAGAGGCATCAATCCAAAGATTTAGGAATCTCTAGAAACTCTAATCAAGATAAATATAATGAACACCAGAACTAGGTCCTCATGAAAATATAGTTGAATATTCAAGGACAAAAAGAAAAATCTTTATATTAGCCAGAGTGTGTGGTGAAGGTGAAGGGGGCACATCTCCTACAAAGATCAGATAGCCAACTTTACAGGAGAAAATAATGGAACCAGAAGAGGGTCTGCCATCCTAGAAAAGGGAATCAGAAGGAAATGAACTCAATCATCCACACAGCCTCCTCCTGAGTTACATTATTATGCTTCAACTGGATACATAAATTCAGTGACATCTTTAAATGAAAGATAAAACAACATCTTTAAATTTCTGGAAAACTTTGAATTCTATACTCAGTGAAAGGATATTCATAGGGTAAAATAAAGATATGTCTAGACAGACAAAAACTGAGAGAATACATTGTCAGCAGATTAATACTAAGAGCAATACAGGGAAACACTCTGGACAAAAGGAGACTGTTTTCAGATGAATGCATAGTTGTCCAAGAAGTAATAAAGAACAGAAAGAGTTAAAAAATGAAAAAATCTATTTCTGGCTGTTTAACACAACAACAATAATGCTCTCTAAGGTAATACTATTTATAGGACTAAAATGAATGATGATATGATCACAAATTCAAGAGGGCAAATGGAATTTAAGTATTACAATCCTATTAATATCTAAAAAATTGTAAAAGCAATGCTATAAGGTCAAAGGAGTGGGATTACAAAAAACTAATTCCCCCAAAAAAAGACAAGAGAAAAGGGGAAAGAGGAATAAAGAAGAGAGAGGACTACATTAGATTTATAATGATAAAAGACCAATTTAATAGGAACTAATAGCAATTCTAGACTTGTACATACCTAACTACACAGTCTAGAGGGGTGGGATGTGGGGGAGGGGATGTGAGAGAGGTTCAAGAAGGAGGGGATATATGTATACTTATAGCTGATTCATGCTGTACAGCAAAAACAACACTGTAAAGCAATTATACTCCAATTTAAAAAATAAATTTAAAAAAAAAAGATGGTTTCTGGGGCTACCGGGAATATTCTACATTACAATCTTGGTGGTAGTCACTTGGGTGTGTTCATTTTGTAAAAATTAATGGAGTTCTACTCTACACTTAAGATGTATATACTTTCTAATATGTTTGATACATGTCAACTGAAAATTTAAATATATGATAGGACAAAGGACTCATAGTACACAGCAGAAATTTGTTGAAGGGGAATGAATCACATGCCCCAGTGTACAGATGAGGGCGGTTCTACAGGAGGAAAGGCTACAGCTTGCTCAGTTGCACAGGGTAGCAAGTGGCCAGGGCAAGGCTAGACTCAAGTCTTGGAAATCCCACCACCATGCTCTGCTGTGTGTGCTGAGTCACTCTGTCGTGTCTGACCCTCTGCGCCCCTGTGGACTATAGCCCGCCAGGCTCCTCTGTCCACGGGGTTCTCCAGGCAAGAATTCTGGAGTGGGCTGCCATGCCCTCCTGCAGCGGATCTTCCCGACCCGGGGATCTAACACACAGCTCCCCCAGCTCCTGCACTGCAAGCGGACTCAGCCACTGAGCCTCCTGGGGAGCCCGTTGTGCTCTGCTGCCCCAAGTAAATACTCAGGGAACACGCTGGAAACAAGTGACAGGAGCTAAAAGATGCAACTCTGAAGTCAGATGGATCTGGGCTGGATCCTGGCTTCTTCCTGACGGCCACGGCCCTGCCACCTTTGGTTAATTATCTCGCCTTTCTGAGCCTCAGCTTGTTCATCTGTGAAATAAGGGTAGGAATGGTGCCTTCTTCATAGAGTTCTTAGGAGGATTCAGTGAAATAGAAGCCCGTAGCACACTTAGTATGGTGGCTGGCATACAGTAATCCTGAAACGGTGGCCATCACCCTCGTTATTGCCATTATTGAAGACAACAAAGGCGGAGAAATAGTAAGATCAATTGGGGAGGGAAATGAGTTCAATATCTCCATCAATTATTGTGGCTCAATCAGAACGTCTTCCCAGTACTTGAAAAAGTACTCCCCCAAAACCTGTAGCAGAACTGAACAGAATAGAATTCACTGACAGAAGTGACACCAAGACCCCGAACGCTTTGCTTAAGGAAGAAATTATCTGCTGCAGAAGCTTCAAACCAGATGGTTATAAATGAGAGTTAGCACATGGGCATTATTTAACGGCTAAATTTCTTTAACTAAAAATCTAATTTTATTATGGTATAAATCACACTTTCTTGAAGTAGGGAATTAATTCTAGATTTTTCATTTAGTGTTCATAACCTTTCCATGAATTTGACAGCCAAATCATTTAAAACGCCATTTAACCAATACAATACAACAGCTTTATTCCTCATTGTGCCCTTCCTGAATCCATTATCTTCCACTATAACGTAGGAGAACTTAAGTAAAAAATTACCATCCCATAAAGCTGTATTTTATTGTGCAGTTGAACTGCATAATCTTTATTTTTGAATCAATATAATGTGAGTGCTGAGTAATATTTTTCATAATCCAAAAATCTATTACAGATTCTCAGCTACCAAAAACGTAGTTTGCAAGCTGCTGAAAGAGGAACAATGAAGATCCTCAGATTCTGGGCCTGGATCCTTTTCATCCATCTTAGGCGGTGCTCACGATCTTAGGCTATATGTCAGGCTCAGGAAAAGAAGGGTGGACCTTAGCCCCAGTTCAAATGTACCCCTCCTTGGCCATGAATCCAGTCATCCGTAGTTAGAGAATAAATCTCAATTTATCACTCAAAATGTTACGGGATTCAGTGGCTTCTGGGAAAATGTTGGCTCTGTGAGTTAGCCAAGTAGGGATCAAAACACCCACTGCTCAGAAGAGGAAGCCACGGAATCATGAAGCTGAGTGAAGCCTGATGTGGCCAGGGTTTTGTAGACGAAGCGGAAGTGAGTCTTGAGCGGATGGGGCTGAGGCATCTGAGGGCTGGGCAGCTGCAGGCTCTCAGGCCTGCCAGCGTCCTGGTGGTGAGCCCATGACTGGCAGCACAGTGCAGCCTCAGGGGAGCTGAGGAAGCCCCCTGCTTCAGAGTTCCGCAGGCTCCTACTGCCTGGAGACGCTATGACAGGAAGCCTATGTGCTCAATTTATAAAACACTCGGTACAGTTGGGATGCAAGCTTTGCTAACAGCACTCATCACTACTGAAATACTGACAACTAAATTCTAAGGTTTTCATGTCTGAGATGATTTTTAACGCTAATACTTCTTTAACAACCTTTCTTACAATCTTTCATTTATTCATTTGAATTTTAAAAACTTGACTCTTAACGCCTTTGAGTTTTGCTAGCAGGACACCACTCTGCAATTAAAGCCACACGGACAGGTAGAACGCGGTGAAATAAAGGGACGCCTTATGCAGCACATACTCGACTACTGCCTCCCGCTTACTGAGCATACAACAAGCATCTGGTATGCTTTATCTCGCTTCTATTGTTCAGGTAAAGGCAGAAGGAAAACCTTCTGTTAGATTTGGTGTTAGATTTGCCACGGCATCACGCCAGGGCCTTCGAAGCTGGATAAAGAGAGAATTAGGGGATTAACCCTAAACTCAAGAGCCAGCTTGAGAGCCAAGGTGAATAATCCCGCTAACAGCAGGATTTCCTGGAGGGTGTAGAGGGGATGTCTGAACATCAGCTTTCTCCTGCAGTCATGCGGAGCCCACAGCAAGGGCTCGAGGAGACTGTCCACTAGGAACGCCACCTCATCGAGGGGTCAGAGCTCATCTCCTACCTCCCTGAGAACAGCGCCCAGGGCTAGGAGCCCTCTGGGTAGAGCGGTGTGTCCTCAGGTAGACTGCCCTAAAGGTGGGACAGGCACAGCTGACCACCCTACACCTCGGGATGAGAGAGAGCAGAGGGAGCTGGGCACAGGCAGGGCTGTTCCCCCTCTCAGCCCACAGGCTTCCCAACCCAGTGGAGCCTCCCTGGCCTCTATCAGGAAACAGGCACGGAATGGGTGGGGAATATGACCACACAGGCAATGAAAAGACCTTCTCCACATTACAGGGCTGAAACGTGGACCTCATACAGTGAGCAAGTTCTGTGTCCCTTCTACTTCCTGTCCGGCAATAAGTGGATCAGTGTAAGCAAACTGGTGTTTACACAGGACCCAAGTGTTTATTGGAGGTTTATTGAAACAAATAGAAGAGACCATGCATGGATAATTTTGAAAAAATATCACAGGAATCTCTTTATGATTAAGCTATAGGCATCTTTTTTTTTTTAAGTCATTGATATGAACCCACCAATAGCCTCCCTGTGGGGAACACTTGTGAGGAACATCAATTTCCTTATGTCCATGGAGGAGATGGAAACAAGACCCTCAAAGCCTCCAGGGGGTCTGAGCAGCCTGTTATTAGTAGGTACACCAGCAGCCGCAGCACTGAGGGAGCTGCCCAGACACCTGCCACTCCAGCTTCCCCATCTGTGAATGGGCAGATCAGACTGCCCAGATAGGACGGATGTAGGTGACAGTTCAGAAACACAGGCAGAATCCCTCGGGCAGTTCTGCTCAGTGCTTTCTGATAGGGAACACAGAGGGCTGCCTTGGAGGAAAGCTGTGATACTCTAAGGAGAAAAGTATTGAAGGTGATTATGAGACACCACAGAGAAAAGAAAGAATGGGAATATGTGCCAGGCCTTCAGAAATCCAGGTGACTTGGATGTTAAATTTCTTGTTTCTAGAAGCAAATTTATCATCTGAGGATTTAGGGATTTTAAATTCTCAGTATTACTTAAAGCTATATATTAAAGGTTATTCATTTACAAAAAAAAAAAAAGCTGGCTCTGGATTTAAAATTGTCTTCTGTGGTGAATCTACCAAAGTGACAGTACAAGTAAGCGTTAACTTACATTTGATGGAATAAATGTCAATGAGAAACAGATCAGCCCAACCTGTTAAACACCATCATCTGCACACAGCCAGATGAACAGACTGAGAGGGACAGAGGGACACTTCCAGCTTCATCTGACAACCCAACAAATTAAAACCTGATTAAGTTTCTTCTTTAGAAAAGTATAGCACAGTATCGTTTCTGCTTGAGGACAAGCAGTCCCCACACAGGTCTCTTCTAAGAGTTAGCAACGTGGGGCTCTAACTCAGCACCCCAGGGACCACCCATCAACTGACAGTCGTCCTCTCCAGGGACACCAGACAGGCTCGGCAAAGCCCAGCCCAGCACGCAGAGCTGGCGAACCGCAGCGTGCCACAGTCACACAGGACTGCCGCGAACTAGGACAGCATCTATCTCCCCCGCAGCCTGCATCTCATTCCTCTTCATCCCACCTCGGGGTCTGGCCTGCCACAGACCCTCAACAGAGGGATTGTAAGGAAGAAGTCAGTTTCTTCCATGGTCTCCTGAGGAGAGTATGGGGTTATGAGGGTCTCCTTTGGGCTCGTGGAACACACTGACTGCCTCTGAAGTCTGACTTTTCATATTTTCCATTTTTAGCCAAGTTTCCACAGGATCAGGGACAGCCAAGGATGCCTTCCTTATTCTGGCAGGTTTCATGCCCACCAGCTGCCCTATCCTGTGTTCTAATCGTCCGTGAGCCACAAGACGATCAAGACCATGTTGCAGGTGTTTGGGGAGGACAGGTGGCCCCTGGGAAAGGGACAGTAGTTTATGTTTTAATTATTCATTATCCCCTCCAGGTACCACCCAATAGATAATAATTTAACATCAACCTGTTTCATATGCTATTAAAAGCTGCTACTTTTTTTCTTCTGCCAGCTACAAGCCACAGTGAGGTTTAGAATAATCTGTGTCTGAAAAATTAAGAGACAAAAGAGGGAAAAGGGCTGCCCTCTGGCAGAGCTCTCATGTCTATTTTTCATTCTTGCTTTTACACATGGAGTGGGGGTGGTTCACAGATAGAGGTCATCTGACTTAAAGATGCAGAAAGTTACAGAGCCATGGTGAGGCTCTTTTTTCCACCCACAAACCACACAATATTTATTGAACAATAAATATTATTCTATTCAATTTGAAATAATTCAAATTATTCAATTTGAATAATAAATATTATTCAAATAAATGTGTAGCACACAATACAGCTATATTTTTTTTATACTCGTTCATTTTTTCATTTGGCAACTTCTGTCACATTAGCTGAATAACCTGGAAGTGGTCTGTTGCCCATTTTCTAAAAGGCTCTTCCATCACTACCTGCATCACTCACAGTCTTAAGAGTTTCAGAGTTGACTTTAGAGAGTATCTACAATTTGCCTGGCAGACCACACTGAGATTGGTAATTGGCTGCTTGTCCCTCCCATTTGAGCCTAAGTCTGCAGCCCAGACATACTGCTTTATGGGACTAAGGTGCGTCTAGTCGAGGCTGTGGTTTTTCCAGTGGTCATGTATGGATATGAGAGTTGGCCTGTGAAGAAGGCTGAGTGCCGAAGAACCGATGCTTTTGAACTGTGGTGTTGGAGAAGACTCTTGAGAGTCCCTTGGACTGCAAGGAGATCCAACCAGCCCATTCTGAAGGAGATCAGCCCTGGGATTTCTTTGGAAGGAATGATGCTAAAGCTGAAACTCCAGTACTTTGGACACCTCATGTGAAGAGTTGACTCACTGGAAAAGACTCTGATGCTGGGAGGGATTGGGGGCAGGAGGAGAAGGGGACAACAGAGGATGAGATGGCTGGATGGCATCACTGACTCAATGGAAGTGAGTCTGAGTGAACTCCGGGAGTTGGTGATGGACAAGAGGCCTGGCGTGCTGCGATTCATGGGGTTGCAAAGAGTCGGACACGACTGAGCAACTGAACTGAACTGAAGAAAGAGAAAAAGGCAGGTAATGGGTGAGAAGGTGAGCACACGAATGACAGGCACACTCACTTCCTCCAAAAGAAACAGTGAAAACCCCTTAGTCCAAGTGCCACAACCAGAGTCTCTCATCTTTCCCAGAAACAATCCCCTCCTCCCTAGTCCTCCTGCTTGGCCAGTGGCCCCTCTGCCCGCTGGGGCATAAACTCTACTTCCTCATTTATCACTTTCTACTTCTGCAGGCTCATCCTTGCAGAGCATTCTTGTCAGGCCTTATCTTGCCCTTCCCACCACCTTGATTCTCCCTGAGACACACAGCCCCTCACCCAGCACTCCCAGCAGAGCTCCTGGTAATTCTCGTGCCCGGTTCATTTATTCTTACCTTCATCTGTCCATGTATTTGTTCATTCAGTAAACACTGACTGACCTGGGGACCCAGCAATGCCAAGACCGTCACAACCCTTGTCCCCATGAGGCTTGTGATCTCATACAGAGAGACAGACAACAAACAAGCAAATGAAATGTACAGAACATGTCATAGTAAGACGTGCCAGTCACAGACAAAGCAGGGAAGGCAAACAATGACAGAGGTTTTCTACCTGTGACAAGGAGGGCCCCTCCAGGGGCTGCATTGATTACAGACTTGTTCCCTGCTCCCTGCTGTGCCTAGCACGACCTTCCCTTGCTCAGAACCATTTTGTCATCCCTTCAAGCCACCACAGAAAGTGAAGAGGAACTAAAGAGCCTTTTGATGAAAGTGAAAGAGGAGAGTGAAACAGTTGGCTTAAAGCTCAACATTCAGAAAACTAAGATCATGGCATCTGGTCCCATCACTTCATGGGAAATAGATGGGAAAACAGTGGAAACAGTGATAGACTTTATTTTGGGGGCTCCAAAATCACTGCAGATGGTGACTGCAGCCATGAAATAAAAAGACACTTACTCCTTGGAAGAAAAGTTATGACCAACCTAGACAGCATATTAAAAAGCAGAGACATTACTTTGCCAACAAAGGTCCATCTAGTCAAGGCTATGGCTTTTCCAGTAGTCATGTACAGTTAGGAGAGAGAGTTGGACCATAAAGAAAGCTGAGTGCAGAAGAATTGATGCTTTTGAACTGTGGTGTTGGAGTAGACTCTTGAGAGTCCTTTGGACTGCAAGGAGATCCAACCAGTTCATCCTAAAGGAAATCAGTCCTGGGTGTTCATTGGAAGGACTGATGTTGAAGCTGAAACTCCAATACTTTGGCCACTTGATGTGAGGAACTGACTTATTTGAAAAGACCCTGATGCTGGGAAAGATTGAAGGCGGGAGGAGAAGGGGGTGACAGAGGATGAGATGGCTGGATGGCATCACCGACTCAATGGACGTGAGTTTGAGTGAACTCTGGGAGATGGTGAGGGACAGGGAGGCCTGGCGTGCTACAGTTCATGGGGTTGCAAAGAGTCAGACACGACTGAGCAACTGAACTGAACTGAAGCCACCAGGCAAGCCCCCATCTCCATTCTCATCTCTCTGTCCACAGCTGTGGCACAAGCAGTAAGAACTAGCAATGGAAGCAGTTGTGGCCCCAGAAATAGCAGCGAGTATGACGAGGGCCACTTCTGTTTGCTGAGCCCTCTCCACACCCACCTTCCTCAATTTTCGCAGCCCCACCCCCCACCACAGATGAATCCACCAGTGCCACCCATGAGCCTCTACCACCATGCCTCCACTCAACTCTTGGCAATTTTTGATTGTTGTCTGGATAAATAATTAGCCTGGGCTCCTATGGGTATCTGTTTCTATACAGGGAGATAAATCTGCTAACACCCTTTGATTAGAAAGCACTTTCATTGTACCGCTATAAACTTGTATTAAAAATGGAACCTAAAGTAGTTTAAATTAAATGAGTTATATATAATTAAAAAGCCTTTAAGGCACAATAAGGCTCCTTTTCAATTTTCTTTTATAACAGAGTCAGAAAGAAAGGCACCCAATGGTCAGCATAGCTGGACTGCTATTCACTTAGTAGCCAGCACTTCTGAAAGTGCTAGATAAAACCGATAGTGTTCTCCTGTCCTTTCCCAGCTGCACTTAAGTAGGACATTCCAGAAACTTGAGTCTGCTCACCCACGAGATGACATTCAGAGCAGTGCCTAGAAGGTGGTTGTAAGAATAGAACGAGGTGTGTGCAAAGAACTGTGAGCATCACTGCTCAGCTGGAGAGACGTCTGCCCTCCGCCTACTGGTCAGGAGCCAGGCCAGCCTTAGGCACCGTCGCCTCCCAGCAGGCCTTGCACTTGGGGCAGAGGCACATGAGACTGTCTCCAACAGCTGGAACTCTCTCTCTCTCCCTGAAGAGCATTTGCTGTGAAGGACAACTCTGAGGGCATTCGATCTGCACTTCCTCCTAAGCTAACCCAGTGGTTCTCGAACAGGGATGTTTTAGGCAATCCAGAGTTCAGGCCACGCCCCAGACCAATTAAATCACAACCTCTAGGGCGGGGACACATGCATCAGTGTTTTTTATAAAGCTGGTTTCAATGTATGGATACGATCTCCCCCAGAACAGGCTCTCACCCTGCTCGTCGGTGCTGCTCATCACAGAGCCAGGCAGCCTCCAATGGAGCACCCAGGGCTTCAGCAGGTACCAGGAAGGCTTTCCCAGGCATAGCCACTGTACAGAGAAGCACAGCTTTCTCTTTCCCAGCAAGATTTAGTAAAGCAGGTGGATAACGGGGCAGGCCTGGGCTCTCTTTCCCTGGGGAGCCATGCGACCCCAGTATCCAGATCTCAGCAGCCATTGGCTGCAGGTGGGAGGGGCAGATTCAGCACCAGAGCTGGGAGCCTCCCCAGGGATGGGGAGAACAGGATGACTGGCCTGGAGGACATGAGTTGGCTTTGAAGTGAAGTGAAGTGAATTCGCTCACTTGTGTCCGACTCTTTGCGAGCCCATTTACTGCAGCCTATCAGGCTCTTGTAAAGGTGCTCATCTGGGCCCCAGCACCTTGGGTCTCCAGCTCCAAGGTGCTAAGTCCACCTTAGTGACCACAGCTGTAAGCTGGGATTCAAGGTAGTGCCTGTGAGACTGCTAGGAGACCTTACAGAGGAAGGGTGCTTGGTGGCTGTAACTTACCAGTTCCCAGCTATGGACACTATCTGGGAGACTGTCCGGCATCACCCTGTCCCCAACCTCGAGCACAGCGCCCAGAACCAAACAGGTACTCATCAGTGTCTTGGGGCCCCTGGAGCAGGGAGAGGCCAGCAGTTTTGATGCCCCAGTGGGCAATAACAGGCAGAGACAGGGTGCAGGATGGCTCCATCAGTTGATACAGTGTCAGTCGTGAACCACCAACACCCAGCCAGAGCTGTCCCTTCACTCCTCTTCTTGCACCCACCCCAGGCTATCTTCCCTGACCTCTGGTGCTGCCCAAGAGCTGACTGGCTCCAGCACACTCAAATGCCAGGATTACTTCCCCCCGGGGCTCTACAGTAGGTACTCTGTATACTGTATAGTGGGGGTGTGCCCCGCCCCCAGAGCTGCCCTTTCCACCTCATCCATGAGACAGGAGCCAAGACTTCCTGGTATGCTCACGCCCCTGGAGGAGGCAGGCACACTTCCATAGGAGCCAGCACCGGCTCCCACAGCTGAGCCAACCTCAGTGCCCTGTGTACCTGGGGCTGCCCTACCACTCCCACCTCTGGGGAAGAGAGGACACCCTCCATGGTGGTTCCTATTCCAGCAGGAACATAAGGAACTCTGGCTGTAACCCAGCACTGACCCCCTCGCTCTCTTCCAGGTGCTAATAGCAGAGTCAGCAAACACCAACATTTTCCCACTGGGATTACTGACCCTCCAGAAACCTGTATCTGACACTAATCAGATACTAATCTGACACTTAGTCACCGATTCCGGGACTCTTGCCTCTTCCCTAATCCTCAACCCTGGACAGTTCTCAACCCTTAGGCACCTTCCAAGACCAATTCTTAGAAGCAGAAACAGGGAAAACCACTCATCACTATCATGCTTAGGCCTCCATCCAGAGCCCAGACACCCAGCTTTCTATGTACACAGGCACTGCAGTGGGCCCGGCCAGGCTCTGCCCTACACGAGGGCAGATGCTCAGGGATCCACAAGGCAGTGGCTGCAAAGTCCTTGTTAGACCCCCCTTGATAAAGGGAAGAAAATAGCCTAAGAGATGTTACTTCTTGTGGGTTCCATGGCTGCCCCATAGGCCCTTTCCCACAGTGGGAGAAGACAAGAGAAAGAGGTGTGTGTTGGGGAGCCAGGCTGAAGAGGGATGGGAGGACATGCTCTGCCACTGCCCCCAGGGTAGGGCAGGAGGCTCCCTCAAGCTGTGCTGCCCGCTAGGAGGTGAAAGGGTCTTATCTGACATGATAGAGTCTGCTCTGGCCTCCAAAGTTCATCATCAAATGTTCTTTTAAATTTTGGCTGCTCCACTAAGCAAGTGAGATCTTACTTCACCAATGAAGGATGGAGCCCATGCCCCTTGCTTTAGAAGTGTGGAGTCTTAACCACCAGACCACCAAGGAATTTCCCAAACATCCTTTCCTGAGCCTCAAAAATGTGTAAGGTAGGGGTGGGGGTGGGGAAAGCAGCTGGAGCTTGAGAGGAGCATGCGGGATGGTCAGAAGGCCAGTGCAAAGCCCAGCTCCACCACTTCACACATAGGAGACCTCAGGCAACTCACCCATCATCTTGAAGCCTCCGCTTCCACATGAATAAAATAAGAAATGTAATGGTATCTCATAGAATCTTTTTGAGAGGTCAATGAAGTGACGTACTTAAAGCTTGGACAAAATGAGAGCTGTTTATTAATGTTATCAACATTCATAGCTATGCAATTCAAAGGAGTCTCTATCAGGAATCCACTTATTCCTTATGAGGAGTGTCTTCAGATGCCCAGTTCTGAGCTCCAGAGGGCCCCTGGCCTGACATCTCCCACCCTGGCGGTGTCCCTGGTTCCCTAACACTCCATACTCTTAGTTACCCAGAAATAGACATGACAGCAAAACCCAAGTTGCGAATGCAACAAGATTCTGCACCTGGCTGGGAGCAAAGCTCAGCCCCAGAACCGAGAGAGCATCCACTGTGTCTAGATTCCGTGGCCTAATTATCTCATGGCAGCTCAGTTGTGCTGTCACTTACTGGATTCCACAGTGACAGCCCCTCTAAGAAGACACACCTGGTAAAGTCACGACTCCCCTCCCACAAAGCCCCTTCTTTCTTCCCAAGAACAAGTCCATCTAAACCTCAAGGCAGCTGTCCTAAAGAGCTCCCTGCCCTACAAGACGCATGAGCGCTCGAGTCGCAGGGCCACCTCCAAGCCCACAGCCTGCGGCCCTTCAGTCAACTGCTGAGGGGGCGTGAACACAGTCACGGGGGGCCGGGAGGGTCAGGGTGACAACTGGCGAAATGCTGAGCCAGCACATGGACATCAAGCAGCCCTTACAGCCTGTCTGTGAGCTGGGATGAGCCAGGGAGGGTAAACTGGGCTTCCGAGCTGCCTAGCCGCAGACAGTCCAGGTTGATATGGTGAGGGTACCACGGAGACAGGTAGAGGAAGCCGGGCATACAAAGCAGAAGAGCAAATATTTAAGACCATGTAGGCAGGTGTCCTAGCCCAGTTCCAGCTCTGAAGACGGGAAAAAGCACAACTTGATAAATTGCCGGCACTTCTGAAAATTCAGCACACGTTGCTCCAAGTGCTGAAAGGTTGGAGATTGGCTCCTCAGCCTTAGCAACCCCAGCCACCCACAGTGACCTGCTCTCTCGCTCCTTCACTCGAGCCCCCCAGACCCATACCCACAGTCTCCATTCAGAGCCCCTGAATGGCACTGCTCTTCTGGGGACCTAACCTCTGGCCACATGTGATGGGACCAACACAAATGCCTGGCCAAGCTTAGCCAACCAGGTTCTGAGACTAGACCTAGACTGGGCACCCCAGGGCCCTGAGGCCGGAGCTTGGTGTACTGGTAGGGCAGAGCTATAAGATAAAGGCTATGAGACAGGATGAGACAGGCTATGAGAAGTGGGTCTCCAGAGAGAGCCGAGAGGTGCATGTTGGAGATGGTGAGGTGGGGAGGGGGACAGGCTGCCTGAAGACTCTAGCCTTGTACCCCTGAGGCAGCCTGCAGGGCTCCAGAAGGTCTCTGGGACCTCAAGATGACACATCTGTGTATGCAAACACATTGGAAGGTGATTCTGCTTATAGCCACCAAGGGGCCCTCATGAGTCACTTGGCCAGCAGACCTGGGTAACCATGCCCAGAGTCCCTCTTCTTCTCCTTCTGCAACAGACCTGGTCCTGCTCCAGCCCACATCTACATGTGAAAACTCCTTCCTCCTCAAATACTTAAGTGTTCTCCCCACCCACATCTCTGCCAGCCTCTCCAAGTCCCTCCATTTCCAAGAGGTCCTTCCCAGCCTGCCTCCCACCCAGTGCCTCTCTGCTCTTAACTCCCCCGTCACCCACAGTTAGGCCCACACTGCTAACCGAACACATTCCACACTGCATTAACTGCTCACCATGTGCATGTTATAGGTGATTTCTTAGAGCCATTTGTGATGATTCCCTTTCCCTTCTCATAACCCTGAGGTGAGACATCAGCCCACCACCTACAGGGCTTTCCTATAGAATGCAGCTCAGGACCCTTCTTTGTTGTAGCGCAAAAACAGTCATTTTCAATGAGGTAAGGCTTCAAGTCTATTTTACATTTTCATCTAGAATGTATAATGAATCACAGATAATTTTGTCCTAGTCAGCATGGTCACAGAAGTGTTTTCTTCCTGTGAATTACTGAACCAACTGGTACAACCCGTTGGACACGGACGGAAACCTAGCTCAAGATGGGACTCGAAAGGAAGAGCTAAGACTCCCGGGTATGACAGTCTGGGCAATGGGGTGGCACCGTCACACATGACAGCATCCTCGGTGAGATGAGACAGAGCAGCAACAGGCAGCCATTCCCTCCTTGTTGCCAGATAAAGTCCTCTGGGCCAACAAGAAGGCCAGGGCCATATTGGACAGAACTAGCTTAGCAGAGGGCCCAGAGGGATGCACGCCTGCTCTGGTGGACACCACTCGCTGCTGCAGTAACCACGGTGTCCGGCTTGTGGGGGTGACACCCTGAGATGCCAGCTTCTTCCAGCCCCCAACCAACCCTCTTGAGGGTTCCAGGGCAGCTGAATCATGGGCTTTAGATGAACCTATGACACTAGGTTTGCTGTTAGCCACAGCCCTTATGCAGAGGAGAAAGTCTGGACCATGAGAACAAGCATCCTGCTACGGGACCAGGAGTGGGCCAACCCAACCAGGGAATGGGGGTGGGGGGCGCTGCTTCCTGCTTTGTTATTTGAGAAAGAGACCTCATTTCCTTTAGGCTAAAGTCAACATAGGGTTAAATTCCTCTACTAACTCAGATTCTAATAGCCAAGTGCTCCATCACCTTCCCAGTTCTCAACCCCACTGGTCCTCAAGCCCCAAGAATACAATCAGTCCCATTTCTCCTCATCTAGTCTGCCCTAGAACACAGCCAAGCACACAGTGGAGTGCTCACCAGATACCCGCTGATGACTAGGATTTAAGACCACCTGATGTCCCCATTGGCCCAGATATCCCAGGGTCCAGAGACCCATACCAGGTAGGTATATTGCATCCCAAGAAGGTCAAGTGGGAAGTTCTGCTTTTAGACATACTTCTAAACTACACTAAGGAGGAACACCCAAGCACAAGGCAGAGAATCCCTCTCTTCACAGCCAAATGCTACAGTGAAAACGACAGCATATGTAACAACCAAAGAGGAGTGAGTGGAGGAAGAAGAGGAAGCACAGTGGGGCACCTTTTAGGAGCACTGCAATTAGAGCATTGCCTGGCAGACCTCCCCCATTTCAAATCTCCTGGTGTCCCCAAGTCTACTTCCCTGGAATGAATGCACAAAATGTGGCATCCGCAGAACCAGAGAAACCTCAGGTCTTCACTAGAGAGGAAGTTTCCCAGCATGTTTTAAATGCAAGGCTAGAGAAGCAAATAAATGGGAAGAGGTCTGTGATCTTTACTTAGACAGCAAGCTTTAAATGATAGAACAGCTTAAGCAAGCTTTCACTCCAGTTGACTTAAGACGTAGCATCAAGAAAAGCCATGAGGAGTCTTACACCTATTTAGCAACATCCCCAGAGACAACTTCTGTTCTCACTGCCCTCAATCCCTTCCTCCCTTTGTAGGGATAGTTGGCAGCTACCCTCCCTGGAGCCACAGGCTATTTCTGCTGACCCTGAAAATGTGAAACATAAACAGAACATCCTGCATTTGAGTTTACATCGCATTCTCAGGTTCCCACTTCAGGTGAGGGTCCAGTGTGCCTGCCTCGTGTTCCAGCCTCTTCGCAGAACGGACCATCAGGGTCAGGCAGGCCTAAAGCCCACTGCATGAGAGAGACAGCAAGTGAGGCAGGGATTCAACCCCCTCCCCTAAACACAACTCATAGGGCTCTATTACGCTTCTACTGGATTCTGGAAAGGATGCTGGAAAGATCTGAAACTGTGACTGGGTTCTACTATAAGTGGAAACCAAAGAACCGTCTGGTCTCTCCAGGGATTTTTTTTGTAAGGAGTCCTAGAAACTCAAGTCTCCTTGTCTAAATTCCTATGTGATGCCAAAACAGTAACAGAAGGTCTCTGATTCATTCACTTACTTGACAAGTATCTGAATACCCTACTGTGTACCAACCCCCCGGGACACTGAGGACCCAGGGGGCCCAGACTCCAGACACTGACCATTCCACCAGAAAGGGGAGCCTCCCACCACGAGAGCCGCCCTGCTGAACACTGAGTGACAGGTACTGCAGCAGTGGTGACATGCCAGCTCCCGGTGTGAGAGAAGTGCAGTCTTCTTGATGGGTGCTTAGCAGGGTTCTGAGATCAAGGGCACAAACCACAGCTCTGGCAGCCGTGTTCTCAGCAGCTGTCCATGCTGGAGATACATGTACCATCTTAGTCCTCACGACAACTCTAAAATCAGGCCTTTTATTGCTTGCATTCTACTCAATGCTAAGCTGAAGGTCAGAGAATAAGGAACTTCCCTCAGCCACACAGCTGCAAGGGAAGAAGCAGATCTGAGCCCCTTTGACGAAGGGCCCCCAAGTCAAAGGCAGAATAGGACATTCCTTAGGCAGCAGCGCAGACAGGCAGTGTGGCAACTGAATAGTTTGGTCCCAGCTGGAAAAAGCAAGTATGGGATTTTAAAGCAACAGTAAACATCGTGGAGGATGAAGAGGAAATGTAGAACCTCCAGGGTCCAGTTAGGTCACGGAGGGGAAGGCTGCCTACAACCCGTCTATGCTAAGAGCTTGCCCACCACCAGCCAACAAGCCACCAAGAGCACACACAACTCTCAGCCTCAGTAGGGAGAACTGTGTAGTCAGAAAAATAGGCCATGCTCCAGAGGCAGGGGCTGAAACCCAGGTGGTCATGTTGGCCACCTCTGTGGTGGGGCCAATCTGCCAGTTCCCTCAGAGCTGGTTAGGTGACCAGCCACCATGGTTCTTTAAGCCACTTTCTATTCCATAAAGGGCTCACTGGTTACCAGTGGTATTTCCTGGAAAGAACTTTCCTGAGAAATATGGTGATGACTTCCCAACTCTTTAAAAAATACACGTATACTTTCTATCCCAATCCAGACCCTCAACAGTTAAAGTATTAACAAAATTAACAGTGGTAGCTCTCCTTTCCAACTAAACCTTCAGAAGCATTTTAGTTCGAACTCAAGACACTCTTGGAACACTGGTAAAGTGGGGAAAGCAGGGCTCAGTCTCCAGGTGAAGCGTCAAGCAATCACTCAGGTGCTTTTCTAAAACCGCCTACAGCTGAAGGGAAAACAACAGTGGTTCCCTACAGGCCAACCCAGCATCCTGTTGGCACCAGCTTCTCCGCTCCTACCCTGCACAGAGTCAGGCTGAAATGCACCCTTTGGCCAGGGGAAGACCTGAGTCCTACAGGTCACTCACCCTCCATTCTTTGCTCTAGCCAAGAGCAAACTCTCTTGAGTTTTCTTCTTCCCAACTGGAAGTGAAACAAGACTGCCTTTTATTAGTATGAAGAAGTTGTCCACCAAATAGCAGTGGTGTGTCAGGTTTCATGAGCAGACTAAAGAGATGGCAAGAAAGTTTCAAGATCGTGAATAAGAAATCCTCACCCCACTTTCCCTTAAGCTCTTCTGTCACCTCCACATATAGGATTGCTGGATGTGACCATGGAAACCTATCTGCAGGGGACTTGCCACCACCTACACGGAGGGCCCAGGGGCTCTTTCTGAGATGAGCACCTATCCTATCCATCTTGGAGCTAATAGAGCTTTCCAGCCATGAAATTAGGACAGACACCACAGACTACAACTCTGGAACTAGGTCTGGGACCTAATGTCTTGACAGGGCTCAGACTCCATCTCGGCAGGAAATTCAAGGCCACACTATCACACGCTTCTGTGGGTTTCAGTTCCCTGTGAACTTACCACATTGGCCAAAGCCTGTGCTTGGGTTTTTTTCGTAAGATGTTATGGAAAAACCCAAATGAGCCTTTGGGCCAACCCAACAGATGGATGTTCCAGTGATTTAACAGTTACGTCGGACTGGCCCTTAGACACAACCCACCTGCGTGGGCAATCTAGAACATGCCAGTGTCAGGCTTCCATGGGATGGACTGCCCTTTTTCCTCCAACTCTGGCTCTTATTCTTCTTTATAAATAAGAAGGTACAAAGGTGTAAGGAGGTGATGGGGATTCCTGGAGTTAGCGGAGTTCATTCTTTAAAAAGTTTTCATGTTTCTGCTTTGTGAAGTCAAAAGGTCTAGGAAGCCCTTATCTGAGCATAGTTCCCAGCACATGGCAGATACGCAGCCCTTGTTAGACATTGAGTAAGAAGACAGCTTCAATTCCTTTCTTCTTAGCACGCTGAGGACTTCTCTCCCTGACACCAGCAGCAGTTTCCCCAGGGGACCCTTCTTTGAACCCAGGTCTGTATGTGGGATGTGGCAGTGTTTCTGGCCAAACAGACTCCACGTGGTCTCCATGCAGAGCTCCTCAAAGCTATTCCTCCCCAGAGTTGTGCACCCAGGAGGTTTCAGACAAAGCAAGATGGGCCACGCCTTCAGACCTCACACCTGCTACTTGGCCAAACAGGATTAAGAAAGAGAGGTAGGGCTACATCTGAAAGAACACTTTGAGCTTTCTGCTCATGTTTTAAATGGGCCCAGTCCACAACGATAGAATTTAGGTGTGAAGTAAGCCTGAAAGCGACCTCCCCTGACATCTTGATCACCCCTCACTCTCCACATCAGGAAACTGAAGTCCGGAGAAGAGAAGGAAGTGGTTCAAGTCCATGGAACTAGGTGTGCCAGGCTAGACCTGAGACACCGAGCCCAATCAGGAGTTCTCACCCCAAGACTCGCAGGCTTGGGGCAGACTGAACTTCTGAGCTATGGGGCTGCAACAGTGTTTAAGGGGCTCTGCTTGTTCTTGTTCTCTTCTCTCCTAGTGGGTCATTTCTCAATTTTGGGATTGGGTCAAGCGGCTGACAGGCTTTTCTGGGGCCACAGAGAGATGGCCAAGCCATGGACACAGGTGGATCACCAGCCTACGGCACACAGTGCATGTCATCCCAGTTCAACCTCCAGAGCTGGGCAGTTCCCCACCAACCCGCAGTGACACTTCACAGCTCTCTCCCTCCACCCTCCCAATTCCACTCTGTCCCCATACTTCTGTCTGTCCTTAGCACACCCAGATCCTTCCCTCAGGGACTATTTCCTCCAAAACCTGATTGTAGGACACACCCACCCTTAGACGAGGCGAGAAGCACTAGGTAAATCACTGCCCTGGCCCTCCCCTCCCAATCCCCTTCCAGCAGAATTCTGTTTCCTTTCTACCCTCAGTTCAGTTCAGTCGCTCAGTCGTGTCTGACTCTTTGTGACCCCATGGACTGCAGCAAGCCAGGCTTCCCTGTCTTTCACCATCTCCTGGAGCTTGCTCAAACTCATGTCCATCGAGGCTGTGACGCCATCCAACCATCTCATCCTCTGTCATCCCCTTCTCCTCCTGCCTTCAATCCTTTCCAGCGTCAGGGTCTTTTCCAAGCTTTTCTACCCTGCAAGGGTCCATTCAGGGCTAGATTCTGGGTCACCACTCCCTACTAAACCCAGCAGTGCTATTAGGGAGACATTTTAAAATTAAACTGAAGCAAAATTAATTTTATTTTCTGAATTTCACTACAGTTCCTGAAATACCTGAGCAAAGCATAAGGCTTGGTCCTCAGGGCAAGCTGGAGGCCCCAATCACCCAAAGGAGTAAGTGAGGATACCCAGGTTTCACCTTTGGAAAGAAAGAACCCTCAAGATATTAGAGCCATTATCCCCTGAGGGAAAAGATCAGGTTTCTCTGCATCTAGGACTTCCTGACTCAGAGAATTTCTAAGGCCAAGATGCAAGTGTGTGTGGTCACTGACAAGTGAGGGACCAGACTCTGTGGACAGATGGCTTCTCCAAGCCCTGGGGGGTCAGGGGGCTGCTTCCCTCGCCCAACAGCATCCGCCTGGCCCTGCTGCAGTTTTCTCAGGCCCTGGACCCAGAGCATCCTAAGCCCTCCCTCCCTGGAGCCGGTGCCCCTCGCCCTCCCCAGGGGGCTGGCAACAAGATGAGGCCCAGGAGCCTCACAGCAGAAGCCACGGCAGTGGAGGCAGAAGGACAATGAGCCTGGCTTGCAGGATAGGGAAGCCCAGCCCCCACACGGGGGGCCTGTTGGAGTCTGACACCGACAAGGCATTTTCTTGTCTCTGAATGGGAGACGAAAGAGACAACCCACAATCACAGAGAACTAATCGAGCAGATGATTGGGGCCTGGCAGAGTGATGCTGCCAAGTTTCCCCAAAATGGAAATCAGAGCCCTATTTACAACGCCTGGCCTAATGTCCTGATTACAAGGATGGGAAGTTTCCTAGAGAAGCATAGATTATTTAGCAGCAGAGGCATAAATAAAATAGATACGTAAGTGCTAAATTAAGAGGAAGAAGAATAATGATTTTCTGTGAACTCATAAACGTTTATTTTCCTGGGTCGCAGAACTTTTCAGAACCAATTAAAACTCTGTCAACAATGATATGAAAATGCCAAAGGGGCACACAGTACACTAGCTGGTACAGAATAGGTTTGCCAAAACCAGCAAGAGAGGACGAACATCCGAAGATGGTGACTTCCCCTGTCCATGGATTGTAAAGGAAACCAAGACCGCCAAACACAGCACCAGTCCAGCAGTCGCGGTCCCCAAAGAAGCCTGGCTGGGCGCCGGGGCCAGAAGCCATGGGACACCAGGGTGGGAGGCACAGGTGATGGTGAGGGCAGGGGAGTGCGGACTGACCTCTGGATGTCAATCACCTACGGACAAGCCAGGTGTGACCCAGGATTCAGAGATCTAAGTTTACCTGTCTGCCTGCTTGCTTGAAAATAGGTGAGAATGACTCAGAGCCAGGCTGTATCAATTCACCGACCCCCTCACCTACCTGCCCCTGCCTCCTCTCCCCCAAGCCAATTTCATGGCAAGCTATTTCCCAGCATGACTGCAGCCTGTGTGTTTCTCTCCTCTTCCTGACTGCAGTCAACATCATCCTGTTAGCAGGAAGCTTAAAAAAAAAAAAGCCAGGGTTCATCACCAACTGGATTCTCCTTCTTGAATGTGTGAGTGGGAGACGGAGGCTGTGGGATGCCTCGAGGGCTTTTCTGCCCGCTGTACTCTGGGACTGAAGTATTAGTGCCTGTTCACAAGCACACTGAAGCTCAAGAGACCCTGGACTGGAGTAGGTACAGCCCACACATCTCTAAAGCCAGCTCATCCAGTGTCCCTGGGACTTGGAGTACTGTCACCACCCTTCACCCTGTAAATTATGAATTTATTCACATCTGTAGATGGGAGATTGCAATCTCCTAATTTTCCCGAAGAAGCTAACATCCATACCCTCTGACACAGAGTAATCAGCAGACAGCCAGAGGCAAGAGCTGGAGGAGCAGAGAAGAGGCCTCCCCCTACCAGAACCACCCTTGCAGCAGACGTCTCATATAAGGGGTGCCATCTACATCCCAGTGCCCCACATCCAGTGAAAGCTGAAAGGCCCATCACACTTTCTTGCTAAAAAGTGGTACACCCAGTCTCATCTTCTTTGGAAGATAGTCAATGCTGGAGTTTGGCACCAGGGAATGCTGAGAAAGGGCGATTCCACAGAATACAGACATAAAAGCTGTACACAGGCCTGTGCTGCAGGTGAGGCCTAGGAAATGCTGAGTATCAGCCTGGACCCTGTCTGGGGTCCCCCAGGAGGGAGGGAGCTGGCTTTCTCTTCCCACAAACAGAGTGAGGGGCTGGCGTGATCAACTAATCTTCCCCAGCCATCAATCAAAAAGAAGTTGGGGGCAGGGTGTGGGGCAGACCATCACTAGAAAGGGGAGGGGAGCCTGGTCTTAAATTCAATCAAACGTACAAGGACACTTATTAAGGGAGAAAAATGTTTTTTAGGTTAATGCTCAGTCTTAGCAGCCCGAGTCCTCCTGAGTGTCCAACCAATGTAGAGAGAAGCCAGATCATTTAACTTCTCTAAAATTCGAAGGTGTCCTCCCAGGGACACCTGGGGCCAACCCTTGCAGAAAGGGGAAGGGCAGGTCAGCCCTTGGGGGATCCTGCTCTCTCAGGCTGACCCCTGGGGTCAGGGAGGACAGGAAGCATCCAGACTCTGATACCACTCCTATGTATCTTTCTCCTCAAAGATGCTTATGTAACTTCACACACACTAAAAAAAAAAAAAAAAAAAAAAAAGGTGTCTGACCTCAAAGCACATCTCTGCTCTGTAAGCACCAAGGCATACAAAACTAACAATTTTAAATGGAACCAGTATCAATATTTACAGATATTTAGTGCCTGACTAGAAACTCTGGGGAAGAGCAATTTAGGAAAACTTCAGTAAAATCAGGAAGCAGGCAAGAAGGCTGAATAAGGCTGAGCAGGCAAGAACCGCCCGCGCACCCCCCCACCCCCCCTCC
>SJYQ01003793.1:597574-706123 GCA_006410935.1 Redunca redunca
GATGCTGGGAGGGATTGGGGGCAGGAGGAGAAGGGGACGACCCAGGATGAGATGGCTGGATGGCATCACCAACTCAATGGACGTGAGTCTGAGTGAACTCCGGGAGATGGTGATGGACAGGGAGGCCTGGCGTGCTGCGATTCATGGGGTCGCAAAGAGTCAGACATGACTGAGCAACTGAACTGAACTGAACTGACAGAAGAGAAAGATAAAGAAGATGGCTTCATTCTTATGCTAAAATAAAATTTAAGAGTTAAAAAGAAAAAGAGATAGGAAAGATTAGGAGTAGGAGTTCAGGAAGAGATCAAACAGGATCAAGAGTGGTCAAAGAAGATTTTAAAGAAAAGGTAAGAACCAGAGCAAGGCCTTGGAGGAGTGGCTGATTCAGACTTGCAAAAAAAAAGGGGGGGAAGGGAACAAGAGGACCCTAGCAAGTGAGGGCACTGTGGGACCATGTATCAAGTGTGATCAAGGTCAGCCAACTAGCCACTTAATAATGTTGGACAATACATGTCTTGCCCTCTCTAAACATTCATGGAGGTTGTCCTATGTCTTGGGCCCATTCACATCCTCATCATCTCATTTAAAAATTTGCAGAAGCAGACTCCACAAGCACTCACAAAAACTCAGACTATAGCAAAGAGAACTGGAGGGCTAAGGCAGATGTTTCTGCCTCCCAGAGCCCACAGAGGCATCACTTCCTTTCCCTGAAGCAGTGAAAAAATTCCCAAAGCTGGATGACAATGGTGTCTCTGGGGCTCTACCCTAAAAAAGCAAGCAGGGAGCACAACAATACCCCCAAGCAAAAGAGCCTCACTTCCTCAGGATGAGCAGCATCTGCTTTTTCCTGTTCCTATACAAAGTACTAGGGTGTTAAACCCCTAAAATAAAGAAGCCTTGGGTTGATATCAACTTACCTTCAATTTACCTCCAGCTAAAACCCACCTTAATTGGCTTGACTGTTTTAACTAAAATGAGCAGTTTAAAACAGTGGGCCAATGAGCTCCAACAGTAAGAAGACTAAACACACCTTGCTGTGTGTTTGCCTATTTGCTTTTCTAGTAAATATTCAACGATATATTTATAGCATTTAAGTGATCGTTTTCCCTCTGTATGAGTACAAGTGTAGTGATTAAATGGTTCCCATTGGGAAACGCCAGGCTTGCTGGCAAGTCAGCCTTCAGACTCTCAAAAGAGCATTACGTTGCATCCTTCATGGAGCTAGATGGGAGAGATAGTGTTTCTATTTAATCATCTGCTCACCACAAAGGGAAGCCACACTAACTTCAGCAGGAAAAGTGTGTGCATTAAATTACTTCTGAGGCTCCCTGAAGAGTAAGGCTTGTAGGTTTGGGACTGCATTACAATTAAGTAATAATGAAAGAGAAATCATGTCTTTTGATCAAATAATGCATTAATCCTACCATATACCAGGTATCACTGTTCACTCTCCAGGTAATGCTGAGTTTGGGGGGTGACTGTGTTGGGAAGATCTCCTGCAGAAGGGAAAGGCTATCCACTCCAGTATTCTGACCTGGAGAATTCCATAGACTGTATAGTCCATGGGGTCGCAAAGAGTCGGACATAACTGAGCGACTTTCACTTTCACTTTCTTCCTTATTCCACAGGACAGGATGCAGGCACAGAGTGAAGGAAAAGGGGGTGCATCTTGGAAAACAATGGCAATTAAGATGCCCTGGAAAGCTCTCAGGTGAGAATGAGTATTCACCGCATCAAGGAAATCCTAGGCAGTTTTAATGGAAGGATGGTCTAGTCATTTCTTAAGGTTCAGCATGTACATAACATTTTTGGCAGAAAGTCTACATCCCTCACAAGCCCCCAGTTCATGCAGCCCACTACCTGAGCAGGGCAGATGCTGTTTAGGACTCCTCTTCACCACTTCAGACCAGAGTTCACTAAGCAATTAGCAGGATGGCGAGACTCTCCCGGGAGGCATTTGAGAACAAGTTTTTCAAGCACTTTAGAAGCATTTATATATACCTAACATGCCATTAATCATTCTTATCTGTTCATTAAGGCCGGCTCCCTCAGGACTTCCACCCGCCAGTTCTTACTCCGCCTGGTTCTTTTATCTACATAGCTGAAAAGGAGTCTATTTCCTTTAAAACATACTTTATAATTAAAAGACTTCATTAATTCACAGGGGTGTGTTCCACCGATGAGTCGGCACTTTCAGAGTACTATTATACACAGAGGCCATGCTCGGGAGGGTCTGCATAGAAGACAAAACCTGCAACCACAGCTTGATTTAGGGATACATGTTCAACCCTGGAGAGATTTTAGACCATTGTTATAGCATCATATAAACCTCCAGTCCCTATCAACACACATGGCTTCCTTCTGTCCCCTACTGCAAAGGGAGCAGGATTTTCACTTCCACTGCAATCTACTTGCTATAAACTACAGGCAGAAAGGAAATCAGATACTGTAACAATAAAAAGCAATGAGTTTTAAATGTCATGCCAGCTGTGACGTGACTATACCTCTGCCGGGGGCTCTCCCACACCCACGTTCCATCCTCCGCTGGCTCCTGGGTTCATCCATCCTAGCGCAGCAGGCAGGGAGGCTCCAAGCAGTGTGAGATGCAGCCAAAGGCCTCCTGGTCTCATTTTGTTGAGTCTGTTGAGAAAATGACAAATGCCCAGCACTAAGCACTGCAAAATGTAAACAAGTCAAGGGGTAGTTAGTGAGTGAGTACCTGCTCTCCAGAATCAGATAAACATGAGTCTGTGTGCTGGCACCAGGTCTTCTGGTTTACCGTGGAAAAGTTACACTACTTTGGAGCCTTAGTTTATTCATCTCTAAAGTGGGGTCAATAATATGTACCCAATAGGGCTGCTGTGAGGGCTGAAGGAGGCAGGGTTGGGCACACAGTAAAAACTCTAAATGCTGACTGGTATGCAGAAACCCTGTCACTACATCTGTAAGAACAAGTGAGGGTGGAAAGGCTGAGCCACCACTGATAGGTTACCATGTGTCCATGCTTCAGTTTCTGCAGACAGCATTTGCAGTTGGGTACACAATAAACACTGGTGAGAAATCATGTTAAAGCTGTAGTATTCCTGTTTGTAGCTGAGGACTCAGTTAACAAGATTCTGTTCAGTTCAGTCACTCAGTCGTGTCTGACTCTTTGCAACCCCATGAATCGCAGCATGCCAGGCCTCCCTGTCCATCACCAACTCCTGGAGTGCACTCAGACTCACGTCCATCGAGTCAGTGATGCCATCCAGCCGTCTCATCCTCTGTTGTCCCCTTCTCCTCCAGGCCCCCAACCCCTCCCAGCATCACTTAACAAGATAGTGAACTTCAAAACATTAAGGGGTCTACTATTTTCATTTCTGTTCTAAGACCAATCCTTCTTGTAGTAGAATTCAAGCATCCACTGGATAACAGGATTTCAGTAACATTTAAGATGTTTTATGAGACTCTCTTTAGTACTGTCTAAAATACTAGCGGACGAGAAATGGGCAATTGAAAGTAATAAAAGAATTACATGGATGCAAAAAACACAAAGGATCAGCTGTAATAAAAATTCAACATCCTAATATATGCTGGGCATTGTGTTAAGAGGACAAAGACACAGACTGGTGCATCTGTCCAATTAGCTGTCCTTTTTAAGGTTTCCACTGTGAACATATTCCAGCCTTAATTTCAGTATCTCTGAGAAACATAGCCAGATAGAGCTCATCATGCAGTATTTACAACTCTTACCCAAGGAAACTTTCAGGGTTATTGATTTCTGTGAGCACCACACAATTTAGTGCTTAATTGCATGTGATCCACACTGCCTCGTGCTCATGGCTGCGGAGATGAAACACAGAGGGCCTTGGAGGCCAGCACCCCTGTGAGGTGGCTCAGGGCTGGTCCAGAGCAAGTGTCCAAGTCAGAGATGATGAGCTGCTTGACAGACCTTACAACCTGTCTGAAGGATCCACCCATGCCCACCCCCAAAGCCAACAGCTTAGAAGGATCCCTGTGCCACACAAGGAGAGGGATCAAATGATCACTAGAGCTGCTGCCAGGGCTGCCAAACAAGTACACTGCCTGCCACCTTCCAGGCTTCCTTTGGCTGCCTTCCACACCCCAGTAAAGCTGCTGTTCCAGACTTGCTTTATGTCCCCAACTTGAGACAGAAATGCCCACAGCAATGAGGAGCTAGACTGAAACTTGTGGCATGGAACACTGGCCTCTAAGAGGCAAGGCTGTAAGTTATGGCTCTCTTTTAAGGGAAGGTATCTCTCTCTTTTTTTTTTAAGGAGTCCACAGGCTCCTACTCCTATCCATGTTACTTCAGCCATTCACCTTGGACATCTGTAGGGAAAGCTGGAGCTACGGGGGAAAGAGTCTGGGTGGCCAGTAAATACAATGTGACGGTCATGGTCTCAGCGCCATCTGCACTAGCTCCCCTCTCTGAAGAAGGCAGAGCAAAGTGGAACCGGTACAGCGGCTACCTGGGAGAAGGCTGCAGCGTTATCAGCAGCCACCCAGCGCTATGTGCCCTATCCAGGGCTCAAGCTAGGGTGTGTGTTCTTACAGGGAGGGGGAGGAGGGAAAAATCACATTCAGGACTAAGAGAGAATAAAAATGACTTTCCCTAACTGCAACCAGTTTTTCTAAAAATAAATAGGGCAACACCCTACTCTCCATAAATTATTCTCCTCTGAACACAGAGCCATGTTCCAGAGACTGCAAAAAGCAGCTACTCGATTTTTGGAATTTTTTTTTCTTCAAACAAGCAACAGTAATTCAAGCTGGAACGAGAAAGACACTGCTTCCCACTCTACTTTTATTCATCCTTCCCTATTTATCCACCATCACACAGTGCTCATGGAGTAAGCATACATATCAAAGGTCTTCTCTCCCTTTTCATGCCTTCAAGCCTAAATAAACTTTAAAAAAGGCAAGATAATCAAAACTTACTCTAGATAACTTACAGATGTCAATTCCTGGAGTTATAAAATATTCAAGCCACAATATCGAGTATTTAGTTTTCAATTTGTCTAGTAATCCAAGACCAATTATTTTGGATGTTTTATTATTAATGGATAGCATCAGAATAAATTCTGTTCATTTCAATTGTTTTGGAAAGCGCCAAATCACTTCATTCAAGAGGGTGTACCCAGACCTCTGACATTACCCAGCTGCCCTGAGCTGTGTTTCAGCAACCTGAGCTGCAGCATTGCTGCACTTGGAATCATCTCTGGTTTTGTCTAGATCGTGTTGAGGTTCCCACAGGATTTTACGGGATGACAGGGAAACATGAGCCAGGCCAACTCCTGAAATATTTCTAGGCAGCCTCTCTGTAAAGTTTATTTCAGCTCGGCCACCACCAGATCAAACTTCATTTGCACGGCGGATGCGTCTGAGATGTCATTTTATACTCAGGGTGATTGACAATTCAGTCCATCTCCAGCAGCATCAGCCTTAAAATTTACAACTCAAGTTTTATGACAGTTCAGTTCATAAAAAAAAGAATTAATACTGGGTCTAAATCAATTTTGATGATCTGTCTAATAACCAAATAGAGATTATCTATTTGGTTAACACTTATATAGCAATTACTATGTGTCAGGCACTGTTCTAAATGCTTTATAGGTACTCACTCATAACCCTCATTGCTATTCCATGAGGAGGGCAAGGATTAGCTCCTAATTAGATAACAGGACATGGGTCACAGAGAGGCTTAAGCACCCTGCCAAGGCCATGTGGCAAATAAATGACAGAGCTGGGACTCCAAGCCAGCCAGGTGGACATGGATCTATATTCAAACCCTGTCCACTGAGGCCTCTTGATACTTAGCAATATTTCATTTGGATGAATGGGAGTTTTTAGTATGATGGGGAAACATCTGCATAGAACAAGATTGGAGCCCCTGAGCCCCAAGTCTCTCCTCTGAAAGATGCCAAGACCCTGTTCCTCCAGCTTCCATGGCTCCAGAAAGGCCAGAGGAGCAGAGCGAGGGGGAAATCAAGCTGCCTCCTGCCCCACACTCCACCTATGATGGGGCCACACAGCACACTCTCCTTGGCCTTCATCATTGCTATCTTTATTGGCCTAGAATGAATGTGGCTGAAATAAAAAAAAACCATGAGGAGATGCAAAGGATGCCAGGCAGCAAGGGTGCCCTTCAGCTTACTGGCAATGCCAGTCAGCCCAGTAGATGGTTACTTGGGGAAAGAGGATCTGTTGAAAGATTACTCCTCAAATTCAAATAGCGCTACTGGCCCTCAGACAGAAGAACATACAACAAGAATCTCCCCATCATAGAAGTAGGCAGGTATCACCAATAAGGTCACAAACCCTCTTTTTCAACCTAGAGCTCCTTTTGAAATCACTTTAGGTTTATAAGCTTCATCCAGTCCATGCTAGAGTCCCAAGACTGGTTATAAATCTACCTGAGATTGTTCTCATAAAAGACCTGGGACTATTTCTCCTTTCAAACAACTTATAAAACACAATCACTTGATATTTAAGACATCTCCTTTCCAAGGAAAGTACTTCACTGCTTCCTCTGGGATTTCCCACCTGAGGCTCATGTTTCCACATGCTCAGGAGGATAAGGTGCCAGGCTGGCCCTGATTAGACAGGCACCAAAGGCCTGGAAGGTGGAAAGATTCACCCAATATATACAGCCAACTCAGTGGCCAGACCTAGACTAACGCTGGAGCATCCTGACCGCCTAGGCAACTGCTTTGTTTCTTACATCATCTTAAATTTACATATGGAATATGTATTCCTTCTGTTTAGACAGACTGATTTTGCTTTTTTTTAAGTTATGGATGAGCCCTATTTCATCTTGCTATTTCACCTTGCTGTGAAAACCACAGGATTTCCTGGTGTTACAAGCTGATAGCTATACTATTCTTTATTTGTATTTAAAATTATAGAGGTACTACTCATCTGTAGACTGTAACATTCCAAATACTGACTTGCTTTCTGAAGAAAGTGGAAAAACCTTGACCAAAGAAGACAAATGGTCAGGGAAAAATAGCTATGAATATGCAAACTCCAAAGCTGCCCCACCAGAGAACATACAGTGGCATGCAATCCGTCTTTACTGAACAGGGTCAGAGGCCAGAGAGAAGCACCGACATAAACACAAACTTCTCTTTCCTCCTCCAGGATCCAGCCCTGTTTGGGAAGAATTTGGGAAGAATTCTGACCCTCAGAGCTCTGGGGAAGATTATTCCCTGGTTTGTTCTCTCTTGTCTTTTCTCTCAGAATACGGTGACATTACCAGTCCAGACATTATGGAGTAGTCACACAGAAACAGCTCCTCTTTGTCACAGACAGGACCAGAAATTACAAAGATGATTTGGCAGAACTGAGCAACACCATCCAGCCTTGAAGAGGACGGTAAGGTTTGTGACTTTGAGCCTCCTGAATTTCTAACCTAATTGAAAAATGTATGCTCTAGCCAACTGCTTTTAGGTGCATTGCCTTTTACACATGTGATGTTGGCATTCAACAACGCACACCAAAATCCTACAGTTCTCTCTGCATGCTTGCCCCATGTTCAAAGAAACACACACACACACACACACACACACACACATCAAAAGCCCAAACTAAAACCAGGAAGCTATCTGCTAATTTCTTTTGCAAGGCTTAGGACTGCGGTTTTGATTGGTGAGTCTTTTAGGAAAAAAAGGGATTCGAACTTCCTAAAATAGTTTCTAGAATACCAATCCAAGGAAATTAGGCATGGAAACATATGAAGGCAACCATGAAGCAAGCCATAATGAAGTTATATTGCATTCTCCAGTAATTATCTACTCTCTTGGGTTAATTGTTCCTACATTTGATATCTAAATTAGTCTATGTGTAAACCTATGACACTCCTATTTACTATGAAGTTAACATATAGAATCTTCAACATTCAGATTATACTTCTGGAGTACCATGTTTTCTCCACTGCGGTTGTGTTTTTCTTGAAGTTGCATGCCTTGTGTTATGCACCAAGATAGAAAATGTAAGCAAAGATGTGCTCTTGAAATAACTGCCTAATTTGATTAACTAGTAAGCACACAGCATCACAAAAAGGTTGAGTTTCCAAAAAAATACCAAAAAAGGCAAAGTAGCAATTAAGGAGATTTTTAGGAAATCCTGACTCGTCAGTGCCAATTTCTGAAATATAATGTTGTCAAACAAAAGATCACATCATGAAGATCACTATAGGGGTGGGGGTGGGGAGCAGGGTGTAAGGGTTGAGGGAAGCCCGCAGCCCTTAGGAGGAGGAGAATCCTGAAAGACTAGCAGATCAAGGTAGAAAAATTGAATCTATCCCTCCCTCAACTACCTCCAGGACACAGCCAAAGGGATAAAGGTTCTCCCCTTACCCAGAACAAGCTGCCCCTCTCTTGGGGCGGGGGGAGAGGGGGGCCTTCCTGGAATTAATAATGGAAGGTGGGCAAAAAAACTGAAGAGAGGAAAAGCCACTGTAACTTTTATTAAGCAATTTATATTCATTACATCAAAGACTATTTTCTTGCACTGACCTTTGCTCTGTCTGCAGTCTTTGGAGAGAGGGCTATCTTTTTTTATACAGGATGGGAAGAAAGTGAACATTAATCTGAGTGTGTTTAAACAGAAATAATCTAGTAATGCTGCAGTGTCTTCTCACAAAACTAAGATGGGAAGCAGACATGGCCCTGTAGGGCATCAGCTCAGGTCTTCCCTGAGAGGTACCGCCTCAGGGCTGCTGGGCCTCTGGGGTCAGAGATGCCACATCCCTCACTGCCCTGACGTGTCCTTCCCAGGTGAGCAGCTCCACCTGACCATTGCCCAGACCCATGGCCTATCTGGATCATTCCAGGATCAAGAGGACACTGTTAAAATTCATCTCTCACTTTCCCCTAACCCTGATAGTAGGAAAATAATTCAAGACTTTTAAGAAAAGTCCAAATTTCTTCCTGACCCCTTTTCTCTCCTCATGGGATTGTGAAATGGGCCCCTTTTGGCGTGCACATTTTTAATGCCACTTCCTACTAAAATTCTGTTTGGTCCGGAGAATGTGGACGGATGTCTGTGTGTCAGGGACCCATCTAGTACAATTTCTGGTGCACAGGTTTGCTACAAATTCACGAAGGGAACAGACCAAAGCTATTGGCGTTGTTTTCCGCTCGCTGGAAACCTCGGCGGAAGCGACACCTAGAGGGAAGCGGTGGCGAGGCTGCGGAAGCGCTATTCATCAATGTCGGCGACGGTGATCAGGAGCGAGGTCTGCTGGACAGCGCACGGGGGACCAACTCTGGGCTAGACGCAGACCTAGGCGGCCCAACGCTGCCTTGTCCCCAGGAGCTTACATAGACGGACACGCGGCACGGGATGCTCGCCACGTTCCGGGCATGGTGAGAAACCCTACTGCTTCCAGCAGGTTTCTGCTCCTGTCGGAGGGGTGGGCGCCAAAGTCCTCAGGTGGCAGGCCTCAAACGAAGGCGCTCGGGGCACCGCTTTGTCAGCTGAAGGCAGCCCCGAAGGCTCGCGCCAAGCTCTCCTCCCTAAACTCGAGGGGACATGCGCTCCCAAACCGGAGCGCGCTCTGCCCGAGTCGCCTAGGTACCCCCGAAACTTGGAACGCGTTTCGTGCTGGCGCAAAGACGGGCGGGAGATCACCCATATTACAAGCTCTTAGGACCAAGCGCGGTGCTTCAACACCCCCTGAACAAACTGCTTGCTACTGACTCCCCAGCAAGTAACACCGGAGCTTGCTTGGAACAGTGACCCGCCGAGCGGAAGGGGAGTAGCGGGCTGCCCGAGCCGAGCGGGGTCCCGGGTCTTTGCGCACCTTCTCCGCGGAGCCCAAGCGCTCAGTCTGGACGCGGCGGCCCTCCGGGTGGTGAGGGCCAGGCCCGGGCGCCGCGGGCCCTTCGAGCTGCAGCAAGCAGGTGCCAAGTTTCCCCGCAAAGCTGGAGGAAAGAGGTAGTGAGGGCGCCAGCCCCCACGCCCCAGCCCCGGGTCAAGGGCACAAGTCCGAGCTCAGGTGCAACCGCGCTCCCCGAGGCCGCTCGGGATCCAGAGCCCAAGATCCGCACCTGCAGGGACTCGGAGCCCGGCGCCCGCTGCGGGCTCGGCCCAAGTGGTTCTGCGCGGGGCTCCGCGCCAGCCCGGTCACTCTGGTCCCCATTGCAGACTTGCCACGTGCCTTGGCGCCCCAGCCTTTACCCCGAGTCCTGGCCCCGATCGGGGTAGCCCTGCCTAGCCCGGGTGCGGGGTCCCGTGCCCGCCTCCCCCCAGGTGGGCAAACTTAGCTCACCCAGAGCAGCGGTGAGGACAAGCAAGCACCCAGCCGGGCCCTGCAGGCAAACGCGGAGCCACGGGCGCACGGATCCCAGCGGGGTGCAGGGGGACCGGCTGGCGGCGGTGGTGGCTTGGCACCCTCCCCACAACCGCTCCGAAGCTGCGCCGCGTACCTGAGGCGGCCGGGGCCGAGAGGAAGACCAGGTGGCCGGACTCGGCGGGTGAGAGGGAGCGCCCCGTGGTGGCAGCGGCGACCCGGCCCCGTGTCCTTCGGTCAGTCTCCCTGGCTGTCGGCGGGTCCTGGGCGCGCTGGAGGCTATCGCGGCTTCTGCTCTCCGAGCCGCCGCTGCCCGCTGCTGTAGCACCGCCGCGGCGGCTGCCCTATTTCTGCCGCCGGGACCGGAGCCCGTGACGTCACCCTCCCGGCCCCGCCTGCCCAATCGCCGCCACCTGTGCGCGCCGCCAGCCCTCCGCTCAGACCCGCGCGGGGCCCGTGGCAGGTGCGCGGAGCAGCCGGGCGCGCACTCGGGTTGGGAGGACTCCGGCGCTCCGGGGCGATCTCTGCAGCTGCAGGGGGAGGGGGTGAGCTCCCCGCTCTGGCTCTGTGGATCCCTGCAGGCAACGAGCCCTCCCACCGGCCGCCCCCAACACACCCCTCCTCTCCTCTTCTCTGGCTCTTTTCCCGGCGGGGCTCCCGAAGGCTGTGCTCTCAAGATGCGTGGCTGCTCTTAATCAGCTGCCATAGCTTGTGCAGCTCAGGCGGGCCGGTACACTACACCAAGAGAGCTGTCCCTGGAGGCAAAGTCAAATAACACTCCCCCTTGCTGAGTACCAACAACCGGCTAAATAGCGAAGTTTTCCTCTCTTTCCGAATCTGCCTTCTATCACTGCAGAATCTTACGAAATCACACACATACGGAGGCAGTCCCAGATGACGTTTGCCTAGCCTGGCCAAGGTCTTACCGGAGGGTCCTTTCTTCTCCTAAGCTTAGAACCAGACATGAGGCCCAGACCTCACCTCCAAGCCTGGGGCTCCCAAACCTTTCTGGATCCCTTCTCAACATCTACAGCTTTTGGAGACCACAGCCTAGTGATCATATTGTTTTTTTTTAATTGGCCTAAAGATCAGTCTTAGTGACCAAATAAACTGGAAACTTTGTAACAACTAGCCCCACCCACTCCCCGCCAATGGTCATACTGTGGGTCCAGGGTGGCATCAGACTTAGGAGGGAGACTCCAGCCAACGTAGTTTGGTGGTAACTAGACTAGTTACCTGATGGGCAGGAGCCTTTGAGGGGTGGAGGGGGGGATTCTGCTTTGGCTGTGTGGGCAGCAGGTGATGCCCTGGCATGGGGGAACAGTGTCTGGTTCATGCCTCTGTGATCTTTCCTGGCCTGGAGGAGGGGCAGAGGGGCTTTTCTGCTGTTAAGGTTAGTCAAATATCAGAAGAAGCAAAAGTGGCATGGAAGAAGAGCTCTTAAATTTGTTTGTTCCTTCTACGGGGGCCTCGTGTCTACCAGGCACTGTAGGAGGTCCTGGAGAGACTGCAGTGGATGGGCCAGCATGGTCCCTACCCTTACACAGGTTTAGTTCTGGGGTGCAGCCCTCCCTCTATTATCACTCAGCTTGTAACCCAGGGCCATTTGTATTTCTGCTATTGGTATGTTTCCTCATCTGCAAAATGAGGACTTGGAGGAAATCTGGGTGACTTCCAGGTCTCACTCTGCTGTGACTTCTCCCTTGGATACCATGATTTGTCCTCAGAAGCATAAAGGCTGCTCCATGTTCCATGCCCCTGGCCTTGGCAGGCATGATGCTCTCTCAGAATTGACCATGAATCTTTGCCAAGGCCACCCATGACTGAAACTCCCAAGGCTGGCTTGAGGCCAGACTCTCTGCAGCCAGACCAGGAAAGGGACAGCACTTTTCATTGTGGGGAAAAAGAAGATGAAGATGACACGTAAAAGAAGACAGGAAGTTTGGAAACATGTTGAGCCTCCCTCTGAAGTCAGTG
Source organism: Redunca redunca (assembly GCA_006410935.1). NCBI lineage: Eukaryota > Metazoa > Chordata > Mammalia > Artiodactyla > Bovidae > Redunca > Redunca redunca. The sequence goes on from SJYQ01003793.1 coordinate 609,849, forward strand.
GTCAAGATGGAATCTCCACAGCCTGGAGGCTCGGTTCAGCCACCTTCCCAGACATTGAGGTGTTTGGAAAAGCCAGTTTTTGTTCTCAGCTCTGAACACAAAGTCCCTGCGTCAGCCTAGTGACCCTATTACATAACCAAGGCAGGCCTTGGGGTATGTGTTTTTTAATAACTCAGGGTCATGTGTAAGTCAGGGTCTGTAGATCGACTGAGATCAGAAATAGCTCCCTTTAATGCAGGGACTGGACTTCGATAAACTTCCTCCACTTCCCACAGAAGCAGAGAAATGTAGCTGCTGCAAATCAGATGTTCGGAATATCCCTTAGAGATAATGCTAACATCTGAAGTGAGCTATTGTGACTACTCTGCATAAAATAAGACTGGAATTAAAAGTCACCTTGGAATAAAAAAGGTGAAGTGTGAATGACGAAATAAAACAAGCCTTCAGGGAGGCAGCATCAGATGCCAGCAGACCTTGACACTTCTTTCAGTTGCTCTATGCTTTCACCTCTTAGGGCAATTCTTGGTTTAATAATACTCCCCAACTTGGAAAATGGGCTAGATTTTACACATACAATTTCAGAATTTGCCTGAAATCTTGTTTCAGGACTTGCAAGCACACTGATGATTCTCAGTAGCCAACTGGGATGCTTAAATGTTGAAATCATACAATTCAGTAAGTTTGAAAGGAAAAAGTTAAAAGGCAACATAAATTCAGATTACTTCCCAGGCAGACTCAGAGACACACAAGAGAAACTTATCAGTGTGTTTTTTTTTTTTTACTAGATCAGGAAGTTTAAAAATTCCCAATATGTATTAGGGATTTCACTTTGCCAGTTTTAAAACTTTTTTCTGTCTCTAATCTTACCAAAACCACAACCATATGACCAAAAACTGCTGCCAGATAATGGTGTCTCCTACAGGTCATTTCAGATTGCAGCTGCACATTAGATACCCAGAGATGACACACAGCTGTGGGGATCAGAAGGATCAGATTCTACCAAAAGTTACTCTGTCCCTGGCTTTGGGTCAAGTCCACCTTGGGCAAATCAGACAGCCCCTAGAAATACCCATTAGAAGCCAGACCAGGAGGTCACTTTAGAAGGTGGGAATAGGCAGGGAACAGTATTCCTTGTCTTGCATAATTTAACATTCTGCTTCCTCCCCAGAAATGTCTTAGTAAATCTTCAAACCAAACTATGTAGTTGATTGAAGAAGCAGTCTGGATCTTAGGAGAGCCCTGGTCAGAGAGGCAAAAAGACCAGGTTCCTGGCCTGCCTCTGTCCCTCTCTGGCTGTGTGAGTCAGGATGAATCCTACCTTTCCTTGGCTTGTTTCCTCAGCTCTTAAGAAGGGGTTGGGAGAGGGTGGAGGGGGAGGCAGTCATATTCAGTGAGCTTCTGAGAGCATTTTCAATTCTGCAAGTCAATGCCTTTATTTTGCTAGAAGTTAGGCCTACTCTGATCTAAAGCTGTGACATGAAAGGTTTCCCTTAAGTCTAATATTAATTCTTAAGTGATGATTCATTGTCATCTAGAAGTTAAGGCAGTGTAGGCACCAAATTCAAAATCCTAGACCTAAAATCACACTCAGAAATAATTAAACTCTGATTTAGGGAGAAAGGGAGTCAGCATGGAGATAAAGTATTCGCTCAGGAGAAAACTGATTTGGGAAATTTTTCAAGGCAATGAAGAATTGGTATAGGATCAGAATTTTAATTAAGAAGGTGGGATGAATGGGAAGATATAGTGATGGAAAGGGAATTGTGACTGGAGAGAGTAGAGGGAGATGAAAACCAAAACCCTTCACCATAATACTATTCCAGAGACAAAAGTTCCACCAAACTCCCAGGGCCTAGATTGATGGTACAAGGGGCCTAAGAAAGGCACCGATAACAAGAGGAAATGATGCTCAGCTGCTCTCAGAGTTCCATGTGCCCAGGGACCATCTGGGATGAGAAGGCCAGGCCTCCAGGCCGCAAAGCAGCATGTGCACTAGGATTAGAAAGCAAGGTGAAAGAGGCAACGCAGTAGGAGAGCCAAGGGGAGGAGCCAAACTCCTTCAATCACAAGGGATATTTTTGTCATGACCCCATTTTCCAGCTCATTAGTAGAGGATGGCAAATAGCATGACTATCTGAAAAGGGGATCATCGGCAAAGATGAGCTCCTACTTATGGAGATTTCATCTGTTTGAATATCTGCTTCATTCAAATGAATATGCAATATTATGGCAGGTCATCTTCAGTGTTATGAAGAGAGCTATGCAGGGTGAGGATGTATCAGATGGTGCTGGATTTAGTTTGTAAACTGCTGAAACCTGAGCAGGCATGCTGACCTCTCTGCCCCTATCCTCCACCAGGGCTTTGGCTACTTGCCTTGCTTCCTGGCCAGAGTGGCCTGATCAACTGCTCTGTACTATTCACACATTCTTAGAGCCAGGTGCCTCTGCTGCTATTGCCAGCAGCTCAGATCAAGATGCCTTGTGTGTGGCCATATCTGACAAAGAAATACTGGCATTGGTCAGACTGGAGCCCTGCAGCTCTGGCTTCCCCAGAGGCTACCTGGGGGGCTACTCACTACATCATAGAGGTCGGGATGGAGCCAGGGTGGGGAGTTTCTGCCTCAGGGGTGGGTGGACCTGACCAGTGGAAGATGGGGTGCAGGAGGGAGCCAGCAGATCAATTCTTACTTCCTTCCCTGGATGGTCTGTACAGACATGCAGAGAGCTCTATGCCTTATCTCAAGACATCCTTGGAGACCAAGCCCTCAGCTACAGTGCTTGCAAAGCTGCAGCCCAGTCAGTATTGTCTTTCTTCTTCCTTGTTCCTGCTTCCCTGAGACTGTATCCCTCCTCAGTCAAGTATCAGCACATGAGCTTTTGTTTCAGGTTGTTTTCTAGACCAGTGGTCCCCAACCTTTTTGGCAACAGGGTCCAGTTTTGTGGAAGACAGCTTTTTCCATGGACCATGAGGGAGTGATGGTTTCAGGATGATTCAAACACATTGCATTTTTTGTGCACTTTGCTTCTATGATTATTACATCAGCTCCACCTCAGATGGGCAGGCATTAGATCTCAGAGGTTGGGGACCCCTGTTCTAGACAATCCAGGCTAAGAGGAAGAGTAACTCAGAGTGAGTGTGGTAACTGTGCTTAAGAAGGCAAATGACAAAGATCTCTCTGAGGAGGTGCTTAGAGCACAGACATGAATAAATGAGGGGACAAGATGTGAAACGATTTAGTGGGGAGTTTTCAGGCTGAAGGCACAATAGGCATAAAAAATGTGATGTAGGATCTGGCTTGATGTGATTCAGGCCAACATAACAAAGCAGAGGGATGTGGGTCATGTTGCTGAAGAAGGCGGAGAGCTAGGAAAGAGCCAGACCATATGGGCACTCCAGGCTGTGATGCACGATGACTTTAGGTCTGATTTTAGGTTTAATGGGAGCCATGAGAGGGTTTTGAGCAGGAGAAAGACATGATCTCCTATATGTTTTTAACAGCTCACTCTGGATGCTCTATGGAGAATGGTGGCTAGAGGGGATACTGGCTGATAGAAGAGTGAAAGCAGGAAAAACTAGTCAGCTGTTGAGAAGCACAAGGTCCTGTCAGCTCATCATGGTCATCACTGCATCACACCAGCATCGAATGTTCATTGATTGCCAACTACGGGCTAAGCACTAGGCCTAATTCTTCATATATGTTGTTTTACCTAATTCTCCCAACAGCTAACTCCATAACATCCCCAGTTTATAAGTTATACTTAGAGAAGGTACACAACTTATCTCAGGCAATCTGTCTGGCAAATGGCAGTGCTTGGATGTGATCAAGCCTGCCCTCATGACCACGATGCAATTCTGCATCAGTGGCACAAAGTGTCTAAACTCTTGGCCGCTTATCCAGATCTCGGAAGTCATGTTCTACACACGAGTGCCTAGAAAACCTTTTGTTCTGAACCTACTGGTATGTTTACTTACTTGTTCTCACCATGAACCCTTGTATCAAAGTCAAACACACAGTCTCTCTCTCTCCTCTGACTGCGGAATGTCAGTTGTGTTTGGCACAGTCTAAGCCAGTCATGGAGCTCCCATTCTCCCTACTGGAATCTGGTCAGGGGGTGAGCAGGGGACCCAGTGCTAGCCAAGGAGAGGTGCGAGAAAGGCAGCTGGGGAGATAAAGAAGTGCACTAGAGGAGATAGTACTGCTTTTCTCTCTTGATACCCTCAAGACCTGCAGGGCCTCCTAGACCCATGGCCACCATCCTGTGACCCTGAGAGAAGCCCTGTGGGCCATGAATGACGGCAGAACACAGGAAGGAACCTAGGACCTTCACCCACTGCTGAAATGAGCTGCTAAAATAACCAACTCAGGCTGCCCTAAATTCTAGTTTTCTATTTTCCTCACGACTTAAACCAATTGAGTTGGCTCTCTGTTACTTAGAGTAGAAAACATACCAAATGAGAAAGAAGCTAAAATGTAAATAAAAGCTGATTTGATTGGCTTTAGACACTCCCCATAGGAGATGCAAGCGCGTGCTCAGTCATGTCCGACTCTTTTGTGACCCCGTGGACTGCAGCCCACCAGGCTCCTTCCTCTGTTCATGGAATTTTCCAGGCAAGGATACTGGAGTGGGTTGCCATTTCTTACTCCAGGGGATCTTCCTGACCCAGGGATCGAGCCCACGTTCTCTTGTGTCTCCTGCACTGGCAGACAGATTCTCTTGCACTGCGCCAGCTGGGAAGCCCGCCATGGGAGATGAGTGTCTATTAATATTGTCATCATCCCACTTAATTTGTCCAAGAACCCCAGGCTAGTGAAAGACTGAAGTCTCTTGACCCCAATCCAGTGCTCACACCTATAGTAATTTTCAGTTATGGAGAACATGTCATTAACCAGGACCCGCATTTCCTAATTGCCCTAGATAAGTGCCAGTGGGCACTTACCAGCTGATGTGTTCTGGATACTTTAAAGCTGACAAATACATGCACACCCAGTACACTGCCCAGCCATATGTGACTTGCAAATGCCTTTCACTACTACTGTCTTCAAAAAATTTTAAACTGGTTTTGCCATTTTTCTGTGGTATGTGACAAAGAAGTGATTTTAACCTTCAAATTATTTAAGAGTATCATATTAAGTATTGTATGCTACAGTTTTTTTAATGCATTCATTAATAGTATTTATAATATGTAGTCATTACAGACAAATTTCCACGTTGTATCACTTAACAACAAATACACAGTTAACTCTTAAAATTATATAAAAGAAAGCACAATTTTCCTAATTATACTGAATAAATATACTAAAAAATGACATGTCAAATCTGGCTTAGAGAGTGTATGTACACTAAAAATACTTTGAGATTTAACTCCATGACGCAGCACCAGTACAAGCAAAAGCTGTTTTCCAAGAATTTGTCTGAAATTATGGAATTTTATGCTAAAAACACTACTGGTTTATTTTTATAATTTCTATGTTTTGCTTATAAATGACAAGAGGGGACAGATTCTAGGCCGCTATTTGCAAGCACTCTGCAAATAGCTCATTGTGGGTGTGGGTAGACCCTTTATTCTCAATAAATGAAAAGCCAAATTGGGTATAATTGTTACTCTATTTTCTCCTCTTCACACTGTTTTTGAAGTACCAAGGACATCTTGATGCTCCATATAAGGATTTTTTTTTTTTATCAGATGAATGCAATTTTCAGATTGGGGAAGGTAATTTTGAAGTAGGATTACAGTTTTGCCATTTTTTGCTCTTAATTATCTTGTATTTCATCATCGGGTTCCTTATGTTTCTAGTCTTTAAATGCAATCTATTATGGGCACAAGTCAAACATATTTGACTAAGAAGAAAAACAATTTAAAATGTAACAGTCTCGACCATCCCAGCAGTCAGTGCTGTTCAGCCAAGAGATAAACTGAGTGATGGAAAAATAAGTGTCCTCATCTGACATCCGTCTAACCACTATGTGTGCTCACGTGTCGCACACCAGCAAGCTTGCAGTCTTTCATTATAAATGGAAAAAATTAAACAGTGTAGCACTTATTGTTTTTTTCATTAAACCTTTCATTTTTAAATAATTGGAGATTCATGTACAGTTGTAAGAAATAATGCACAGCAATCGTGTACATTTAACCTGGTTTCCCCCAGTGATACATCTTCGTCACTTACCACTTCTTTGCCACATATCTTGTAAGACCTTTGTCCAGTATCACAACCACATAGTGATATTGTGGTTGTCAAGATGCAGAATCTCTCCACCACCACAGGGACCCCTCTGTGGTCCTGTTATAGCTACTTCTGCCCCTCACTCCTTATCTCTAACCCCTGGCAACCACTGCTCTGTCTTCATCTCTATAATTTTGTCACTTCAAGAGCGTTACACAAAGAGAAAGATACAATATTTAACCTTTGGAATTGGCTTTTTTCCAGCATAATTACCTTGAGATTCATTCAAATTGTTTGACATATCAATAGTTGTTCCTCTGTATTACTGAGTAGTATTCCATGGCATGGAAGTACCACAGTTGCTTAACCACCTGGGCGCTTCCATTTTTGGCAAGTAAAGTTGCTATTAACATTTGTATACAGGTTTATATAGGAACATCAATTTTCATTTTTCTGAGATAAATGCTGAGTACAGTTGCTGGTTTGGCTGATAGTTGCATGTTTAGCTTTTCCAGAAATGATCAAACTGTTCCTGAGTGACTATAGCATGTTACAACAATACATGAATGATTCTGTTTCTCAGCCTACATTACTGGTGTTACTATTTTTTGTTTTAGTCATTCTGATAGGTGTGTAGTGATACCTCGCTGTGGTTTTCATTTATATTTCCCTAGTGACTAGGGATGCTGAACATCTTTTCATGTGCTTAGTAGTCATCTGTATATTTTCCTTATTGAAATGTCTTTAGGCCATTTTCTAATTGGATTTATTGAGGTTGCTTGTTTTTACTGTTGAATATTAAGAGTTCTTTATACATTCTAAATATTAGTCTTTTGTGGACATGTGGTTCGAAAATATATTTTTCCAGTCTCTAGCTTGTCTTTTCATCAAGTCTTTTGCAGAGCAAACAATCTTAATTTTGATGCGGTAAAGTTTGTCAGTTTTTCCTTGCAACAGATTTTTTTATATATATATATCAAGTCTAAGACTCACTCTGGTGGTTCAGACAGTAAAAAATCCAATCTGTAATGCAGGAGGCCTGGGTTTGATCCCTGGGTCAGGAAGATCTCCTGGAGAAGGAAATGGCAACCCACTCCAGTATTCTTGCCTGGAAATCCCATGGACAGAGGAACCTGGCAGGCTACAGTCTATGGGGCCGCACAGAGTCAGACATGGCTGAACAACTTAACATTGTCACTTTCTAACTCTCAGAGATCAAAGATTTTTCTATTTTTAAAATAAAAGTTTAATAGTTTTACATTTAAGTCAGTCATCATTGTGAGATAATTTTCACTCAAGGTCTGACACTTAGATTGAGATTCTTTTAGTTTCCTCTAAGCTTGTCAAATTGCATGTCATTTTTTGAAAAAGCTTTTCAAGGGTCCCTAAAAAGCCAAACCAATCTTGAAAAAGAAGACTGGAGGGAAAACAAAGTTGGAGGTTTCCCACTTCCCAAATTCAAAACTTACTACAAAACTACAATAATCAAAACAGTGTGGTACTGGATAAAAGACAGAAACAGACCAATGGAATAGAACTTGGAGTCCAGCAACATACACATATGGGCAATTGATTTTAGTCAAGGAAATCAAGACTATTTAATGAAGAACAGTCTCTTCAACAAGTGGCACTTGGGACAACTGGATTTTCACATACAAAAGAATGAATCTGGACCCCTATCTAACTTCACACAAAAAAATCAACTCAAAATTGATACATGACCTAGTTTAGTTCAGTCACTCAGTCGTGTCCAACTCTTCGCAACCCCATGAACCACAGCACAGCAGGCCTCCCTGTCCATCACCAACTCCAGTTTACCCAAACTCAAGTCCATTGAGTTGGTGATGCTATCTAACCATCTCATCCTATGTTGTCCCCTTCTTCTCCTGCCTTCAATCTTTCCCAACGTCACGGTCTTTTGAAATGAGTCAGCTCTTCACATCAGGTGACCAAAGTATTGGAGTTTCAGCTTCAACATCAGTCCTTCCAATGAACACCCAGGACTGATTTCCTTTAGGATGGACTGGTTGGATCTCCTTGCAGTCCAAGGGACTCTCAAGAGTCTTTTCCAACACCACAGTTCAAAAGCATCAATTCTTCTGCATTCAGCTTTCTTTATAGTCCAACTCTCACATCCATACATGACTACTGGAAAAACCATAGCCTTGACTAGATGGACCTTTGTTGACAAACTAATGTCTCTGCTTTTTAATATGTTGTCTAGGTTGGTCATAAATACAAGCTTAAACTATAAACTTTCAGAAGAAAACATAAGGGTAAAATTTCATGACCTCGGATTTAGAGATGTATTCTTATATATGATACCAAAAGCATGAGCAACAGAAGAAAAACAGAAAATTGGATTTTATAAAAATTTAAACCTTCCATTTATCAAAGAACATTATCAGGAAGTAAAAAGACAACCAGGAGAAGGTAATGGCAACCCACTCCAGTATTCTTGCTTGGAGAATCCCGTGGATAGAGGAGCCTGGTGGGCTGCTGTCCATGGAGTCACACAGAGTCAGAGACGACTGAAGCGACTTAGCATGCATGCATGCATTGGAGAAGGAAATGGCAACCCACTCCAGTATTCTTGCCTGGAGAATCCCAGGGAGGGGAGAGCCTGGTGGGCTGCCATCTATGGGGTCGCACAGAGTTGGACACGACTGAAGCAACTTAACAGCAGCAGCAGAATGGGGAAAATATTTTTAAATCCTATATCTGATAAGCGGACAACATAAAAATATAAATAACCCTCACAACTCAACATCAGAAAAAGAACTTGAATAGACATTTATCTAGAGAAGATATATAAATAGCCAAAAAGCACATGAAAAGATGCTCAACATTCTTAGCCATTAGGGAAATGTGAATCAAAATAAGATACTATTTTATGCCCACTAGCATGGCTCAAGGACCTTGCAGGTTTGTACGTCAGAGTAATGTTCAGCAACCTTCACCCTTTACAAATGGGATAGGCAGTAAGGGCTACAGGAATTCAACAGATGTGCCTTTGCCCTAAGTAGTCAGGAAGACCATGCTGAGGGCTCCTTAAGAACACAGCAGAATCTTTTGCATTTCAAAACCACCAGTGTCTGGCACAGGGCCTGGCTCACAATGCACATTAGATAAAAGTTTTCTGAAGAAAGGAGGTTTGAAACAACCTTACTGTTCCACCTGAGAGCTGTGCAGCCTGAGACGAGGCACGTAACCACTCTGCCTCGATTTCCTTTTCTACTAAGTGGGAACAGTAACACAACCCGATGTCCAGGGTTGCTCTGAAAAGTAAATGAGTTCATATGCACAAAGCACTCACTGAGTAAGGACTAAGTGCTGTGTACATATTTGCTCTTATTATTATTTTTATAGCTATGCATAAATGAACAGTCTCGAATAGGATCTTGGAGCACACTTTAACAGATGGACTATGGTGGGGGTGGGGTGGACCTAGTACCAGCAAATGTGCAAAAATAGGAATAAAAATTATTACTACTTATTGAATATCCACTGAACACTAGTGCTTAATGCCCTAACAACCCCTTGAATACAGTAATTATCCTTATTATACAGATGAGGAAACTGAGGCTCAGAAAGATTAAGTGACTTACTGATAGTTACACAGTTCATAAGGCATCTGGGATCTACATTGTTTGAGTGGAAAAGAAAGGTGTTAAGGGTAGCAAAAAAGATGGATGGCAACTGGATTGTGTCAGGGCAGTGTGGGCTTTATTCTGTTGAGGAGCTGCAGTGATAAGGTGAAAGCCAGGCTCTTGGACAATGACCCCATTAGTGATGTGACAAGTCAGACTGGACTTAATGACTTTTCTCCAGCTAGAAGCTCACTTTTCAGTTCTGTCCTGTGCCTGCACTTCTCCCTTGGAGCCCACCTCAGTAAGCATTCATCCTTACTGCACCACTGATACGGCTCTTGTGAGGTCATCTCCATGCTGCTTCATCCAGTGGTAAATTATCAGTCCTCATCCTACTTGACTTATTCATTCAACAAATTGTTTGTTGAGCATCTTTTCTGTGCCAGGTCCTATTCTATCAAGCACAGAATAACGTAGGAAGAGTCCCTGGGCTCATGAACTTGCAGTCCAGTGATCAGCAGAACTGGACACAGCTCATCACCTGCTTGCCTTAGCCATACTTCCTCACTCCGTTCTTAGGATGTCCCTCTCTGGGTTTCTCTGTCACTCTCTGGCCATTCCTCTTGATCTGCTATGCTTATTTCTATTTGTACCTCCTCCCTCTGAATGCTGAGGTGTTCTGGGTCCTATTCCTGGGATCTCTGCTCTTCAGCCCCTTTACTCGCTTTGTTCAGGAGCTCTCCCAGTGCATGGCTTTTATCACCTGTGCAAGCTGCCAACTCTGAAACTCCTCTCTTTTTAGCCTAGAGACCATCCTCCTGAACTCCAGGCTCCTATATGGCCCACCGTGAGCTACTCCCCTTGAGTAGCTGAAAGTGAAAGTATTAGTTGCTCAGTCACGTCTGACTCTTTGTGACCCCATGGACTGTAGCCTACCAGATTCCTCTGCCCATGGAATTCTGGAGTGAATAGCCGTTTCTTTCTCCAGGGGATTTTCCCAACCCAGGGATTGAACTTGGGTCTCTTGCACTGCAGGTGGATTCTTTACCATCTGAGCCACCAGGTGGGGCCTGTGAATAGCTGAAGGGCATCTCAAATTTAATGGGCTCAGTCTGATTCCTGATTTTGCTTTCTTCAAAGTTGAATTTTCTCCACTCAGTCTTCCTCAGATCTGAACATGGTAACCCCATCCTTTCCGTTGTTAAGTCAGTCCAAAACGTTGAAGTCATCCACAGCTCTTCTCTTTATGTTACATCCCAGTTGAATCCATCAGCAAATCTTTGTTTCAATTAATCTTTATTGCAGTATAATTACTTTACAGTGTTGTGTTGGTTTCTGCTGTGCAGCAAATGAATCAGCTATACATATACATATGTCCACTCTTTTTTGGATTTCCTTCCCACTTAGGTCACTATAGAACTTTGAGTTCCCTGTGCTATACAATATGGTCTCATTACTTACCTATTTCATACACAGTAGTGTACATATATCAACCCCAATCTCCCAATTCATCCCACCTCTCCTCCCACCTTGGTATTCATACACTTGTGCTCTACAACTGTGTCTGTGTTTCTGCTTTGCAAATAAATCCATCTATACCATTTTTCTAGATTCTACATATAAGTGACATTATACAATATTTGTTTTTCTCTGACTTACTTCACTCCGTATGTCAGTCCCTAGATCCAACCACACCTCTGCAAATTGCAGTTTTGTTCCTTTTTATGGCTAAGTAATATTCATGTGTGAGGGACATTTAGGTTGCTTGCTTCCATGTCCTGGTTATTGTATATAGTGCTGCAATAAACACTGAAGTGTGTGCATCTTTTTAAATTATGGTTTTTCCCTGAGTATATGCCCAGGAGTGGGATTTCTAGGTCATATGGTAATTCCATTTTTAGTTTTTTAAGGAACCTCTATACTGAGCGCCGAAGGATTGATGTTTTTGAACTGTGGTGTTGGAGAAGACTCTTGAGAGTCCCTTGGACTGCAAGGAGATCCAACCAGTCCATTCTGAAGATCAGCCCTGGGATTTCTTTGGAAGGACTGATGCTAAAGCTGAAACTCCAGTATTTTGGCCACCTCATGCGAAGAGTGGACTCATTGGAAAAGACTTTGATGCCGGGAGGGATTGGGGGCAGGAGGAGAAGGGGACGACAGAGGATGAGATGGCTGGATGGCATCACTGACTCGATGGACGTGAATCTGAGTGAACTCCGGGAGTTGGTGATGGACAGGGAGGCCTGGCGTGCTGCGATTCATGGGGTTGCAAAGAGTCCGACACGACTGAGCAACTGAACTGAACTGACTGATACTGTTCTCCATAGTGGCTGTATCAATTTATATTCTCACCAACAGTGCAAGAGGATTCCCTTTTCTCCACACCCTCTCCAGCGTTTATTGTTTGTAGATCTTTTGATGATGACCATTCTACCTGGTATGAGGTGATACTTCATTGTAGTTTTGATTTGCTTTTCTCTAATAATTAGTGATGTTGAGGATATTTTCAGGTACCTGTTTGGCTATCTTTAGGTCTTCTTCAGAGAAGTGTCTATATAGGTCTTCCACCCATTTTTTGTTTGGGTTATTTGGGTTTTATTTTTATATTGATCTGTATTGAGCTGTTTGTACATTTTGGAGCATAATCCCTTGTCAGTTACTTTGTTAACTATTTTCTCCCATTCTGAGGATTGTCTTTTTATCTTGTTTATAGTTTCCTTTGCTGTGCAGAAGCTTTTAAGTTTAATTAGGTCCCATTTGTTTATTTTGTTTTTATAGATCAACAGAACAGGATAGAAAGCTCAGAGGTAAATCCAGGCACCCATGGACATCTAATCTATGACAAAGGAAGCAAGAATATACAATGGAGAAAAGACAGTCTCTTCAGTAAGTTCTGCTGGAAAAACTGGACAGCTCATGTAGAAGAATGAAACTGGAACACTCCCTAACACCATACACAAAAATAAACTCAAAATAGATCAAAAACCTAAATGTAAGCCTGGACACTATAAAACTCTTAGAGGAAAACATAGGCAGAACACTCTGACATAAACAGCAAATTTTTTCAGCTTCACTTTCTCAGCATATCACTGCCTTCACGGCTACCCAGCACTGTCGCAGGCCACCACCAACTCTCAGCTACATCACGAGCGCTTGCTTCCCTTCCCTTCAACGTGACCCCACCATAGACTCTTCTCAAAACTGCAGAGCTTCCTGTTAAATATCAGTTGGACCGTGCCACTCTTTTTCTTGACCCCCAAAAGGGTCCGAAAGTCCCCCAAAGACTTATCATTTCACTCTAAGGAAAATCCCAGTCCTCATGAGAGCTTGTAAGACCCTACCCAATCAGCCCATCATCTCTCTGATGTGAGTCTCCCTTCCATCCTCCTTGTTCGCTCAGCTGCGGTTGCACTGGCCTTGCGGAACACTCCAGACACGCGCCTGCCTGAGGCTGCCTTCCCGACCCCCGCTGGCTCCCTCTTCTTCCACAGGGCTCTGCTTCTTCACGAGGCCTTTCCTGACAAGCCTACTTAAAATTACAACCCTTCCCCACCGAAACATGCCCCATCCCTGTTCTCTGCTTTGTTTTTCTCCCACAGCACTTATCATCTTTCAACATACTATATATTTTGCTTTTAACTCTCTCTCCCCACTGGAATGTGAGCTCCATAAGGGCTGGACATGTATCTCCTTCGTTCCTTAGTATATCCTCCATCCCTAGACCAGTGTGGCAATAGACCCATCAACATTTGTTGAGTGGATGATTAAATACATATATAGGGATCCTGAGTGTCAGAGAGGGGAGGCCCTATGACCAGTCATCAGGTTTTCCCCAGCCCTAAGTCAACAAAGAAGGTATGTGGGGCTCACAGGGTGACTCTGGAGAGGGGAGAGATTTCCCAGGCAGATTTCCAACAGCCTCAGCTCCTTCCCCAAGAGAGACCCTCATTCTGTCCTCAGAGCTTTCTCTGCTTCCAAAGCAGACCCAGAGCTCCAAGTCAAGTCAGGAAGTTCCAAGTAGGGCCAAATCCCTGGAGGAGGAAGGGGCGAGCTCCCCTTCCTGGGGCCATCTGAGGAAGAGGCCCTGAAGGCAGAGAAGAGCAGTGGGCAGAATGGAGCCTGCATGGACCAGAGCCTCCAGCCCTGCCCTGTACTGCATTATCTCTGACCACCCAGGTTCAGAGGGTCCCACAAGCTTCCATCTACAACCTTGTGTGCTCCCAGTCCAGGGCTGAGCCTGGGGAAGAGACGAAGGTGGCCACCCTACCCATGGTGATCTTTCCTACAGGCACATTCTCCATCCCCATCTTCTTTGCACAGACCCTTGATGAACCAGGAAAAAAAGGGTCAGAACTGACTTTTTAGATGGAGAAGGCAATGGCAACCCACTCCAGTACTCTCGCCTGGAAAATCCCACGGACGGAGGAGCCTGGTAGGCTATAGTCCATGGGGTCGCAAAGAGTCGGACACGACTGAGCGACTTCACTGTTTCACTTTTTTTGACTTTTTAGAACAGGAAGAAAGAATCTGCACTGGTTCTGATTAACATTAAAAGGCAGGCCCCATTCGCATCCACCACAAGTATGTTAAACAAACAGAAAAGTGGCAACAGGCACAGTGCCGTGACAGAGGAGCCTGCGGTTATCACAGTGACAAGGTGCACCGGGCCCACGCGCGTTCATTAAGGCTTCTCCCTCTGCTGGTGCATGAAATTATCCACCCGGACGGAGCTGCACCTACATTTGTGCCAGCTAGCAACATGGCATCCTCTCATTATCCCCTTGGTCACAGATCCACCTGGAGGGGTGTGATTAATGACAGTCTCATAAAGCCTGGGGGAAGGGGCCATCCCTGGTGCCCTGTAAGAGTGAAATTGCCACTCACAGTCACATAAATCACCACATGTCAATCCCAGCTTCCTGGCTGTCACACCCTAGTGAGCTACCCCACAGCCTCGAAGATGTGACAGGTTTTCTAGGACAGCAGAATTTGCCGCTCTCAGGGACACCTTGTACCCAACTCCAAAGCAAGGTCAGAGTTTAGCTCTAATTATCCCAGCCCACTCCTGGCTCGGAGACCTCCTAACAGGGTGAAGAAAGAAGCAAAGTGTTTATATCAGGGGAAGTACTAAATGTGGAGCGATGGCCTGATTCATTTCATAGCTGTAGTCTTTATTTGTTCATAATTTTCTACACTACTGCTTCCAATTTGATACTGTCTGGGCCTAGGATGACAATAAGAATGGGATAACAGATGATGAGCTCAAAACACTGAACGCAGTCAGAGTCACCCTGCATGGATGTACAATCAATATGTCACTTGGAAGAAGAAGCCATTGGCCGCTGGGCAGAGTAGGGAATGTGAAATGTCACAGAATTCAAGATGCATTTCTTATGTACTTAGGAACTGTCACCATAGCTGCCTCATTGCCCAGGAAAGGAAACGGGCTTAATGTTTCATTATCAGTTGCCTTAGACGAATTAAAAGTCCAAAAGAAATATGGGAAAGAGTTCCAAGTGACTCCTTTTGCTTTGGTTGGCGGGGTGCTGTGTGCTGTTGTACAGGTTATCTACTGCACAACTCCAGGATGCGGGTAGGGGGTCACAACTTCCCTAGGCTACATTGTGAAACAGTACCTCCTAAAGTCAGTAAGTCATTTCTGTACAACCATATGTAGCACCCCTATGGGTGATGGAGCAACTTGGAGTTAACACTCATCACGAAGACCGAGTTTCACAGTGTCCATGATAATAGCCTGAAAAATCCATGTAGAGACCCACAGATAACTAGTACAGTGAACATTCTGTTACCAGGCTCAGTAGGGCAAGGGTCTATTCCATTTATTCTAGATACTCTGGCTAATAAAGCTGTCCTGTACAAACATGTATTGTTAATGATTCATTTTTAATTATTTGAATATTATCAAAACTCTCTAAACTTGATAACTCCTTTAAACATGACCTATCTTTGTTGAGAGGCACTTCAACAAGATTTTATGAAGACAATGTCAGGATACATTTCAAAATATAAGATTCTAAATATCCTGTGACCAGCACTTCTACTCTGAAGAGTTAATCCTACAAAAATAAGTTAAAGTATACAAATATATTTGCATGTTAGTGTATACCTGTGTGTATACACACACATATGCAAATATGATTTTTAACAGCAAAAACAAAGGAAATCATTTGAATATATACTAGTAGAGTATTTGCTAAATGAATTATATGCATAAAGTACAATACTACACAGACTTTAAAATAATCTACTATAGCTATTGGTTGGGCTTCCCTGGTGGCCCAGACAATAAAGAGTCTTCCTGCAATGTGGGAGACCCAGGTTCAATCCCTGGGAAGGGAAGATCCCCTGGAAAAGGAAATGGCAACCCACTCCAGTTTTCTTGTCTGGGAAATCCCTTGGACAGAGGAGTCTGGTGGACTACAATCTATGAGATTGCAAAGAGTCAGACACGACTGAGTGAATAACATAGCTATTTGTACTTGTACAGTTCTTATCCTTCTCTCCTTCTTCTTGTCTGTACTCCCAGCAAATTTGAACATTCTTTTCCTGTTTGGGGAATCAGCTGTCTTATAACATCGAGTTGGCCAAAAAGTTCATTTGGGTCTTTCCGTTAAAATCAGAAAAGACAGAATTAACTCTTTGGCCAAGCCAATACCTTTTTCCCATGGCAGAAGCCAGGAATCCCACTTCCCAGACTGCTCTGCAGCTAGGACACAGGGTTGCAATCTGGTTCCATCAGAGGGACACACCACACAGGTCTTCACAAGGAAAATGAGGAGATCGGCTCAGAGAAGGGTAATGTTTTACTGGTGAGGAGAGTGCCTGAGATGGCTTGCTTTAGGACTTGCAAAAATCTGACACAGTCCTGTCAGCGCTAGTGGCAGGGGCACTTTTAGCACTAGTTCCCAGTGAGTTCCTAGCTATGTGCTGTGAATTCCCATTACAGCAGCTGTAGCCCCGAGGGTTTCCTGGTAGTGTTTTCTCATCAGGGCAGTTCTGTATCATGACCTTGGCCATTGCTCCTCAAAGCAGAGTTCTGGACCTAGTGCTCTGGCCCCTAACACCTTTCTGAGCAGCCCATCTTTTTCAGTAAGTTTGTGTTCTTCCTAAAGAGCTAGGTCAGCTTCCACTGCCTGCATAGATATTCACAATACAGGTATCCTTGACTTCATAATTTCAACTTTTGAATCGCCCACACTTACGTACAACACATGTGGAGACCCTCTAAGCCGCCACTCAAGTACCAGCTTCAGACCTTCAGAACTCACCAGAAGGATGCATATTTGAGATCTGCAGGGTGGCACTGTCTTCCAGCCCCCAATCCAGGTTAAGGAGCATGGCCAGGCAGGTTTGTACAATTATCCTTGAATATTTTTATTGCATCATGCCCTTTTGTTTCATTAAAATGAATAATAAGGAGAGAAATTAAAATGTTGATATTAACAACAAGAAGACAAGGTCTCATAAGCCTAATAAAATTGAAACAAAGAAATTACTGGGGCACTGCAAGGAGAAAGTCTTCAGCCTTGATTTGCTGCTCATGGACTTAAGCTTGTGGACTTTGTGTTCAACTGCAAAGTATAAGAGCAAATTCAAAGAATGAGATGCCAGAATAATTTAGATTTCTGAGATTGCAATTACCTTAGAAAACGTATGTCGATTATTTACTTTTGCAAATCTAGCTTCTGAACATCTTTTCAGAAATGCATTATGTGTGGAAAGCAGGACTCCCTGTACCTTCTGAAGTATCAATAAAATAGAATAGGATAAAGCAAGCAAAGGTTTGACCCCAGCTTTAAAACAATGATATGAACATTTAAAAATCTGGAACTATTCCCTGCAAGCTCTCAAAACTTGTTTATTCTGTAGGCTGAATTAACAGGCTACAGAAAGGTAGGAAATTTCACTGGCCTTTGGAAGATCACACAGCCTTGAAGTGTTTAAAATGCTGCAATGAGCACGTTTTACTTACTAGTAGAATCATCAAAACCCCAAAAGGAATTTCCATTGTGAAAAAACAATGGGATGGCTTGTCAGAGCTTCCTAAGACCTGGGGCTATTATGAATGGATGAGTCCCAGACCCTGGGCTTTGGGAGACTTGGTCTTCTCCCAGACCCTTCTGCAGCCTGGTGTGTGGCTCATTTCTATCATGCCACCTCCTCTGGGCCTTACATCTTGATTCCTAAAATTAGGGGATAGGCACACACTCCCATGGTGGCCCTCTGGAGTTTTTCACAATCAACAGAGGGTTTACCACCGCTGAGGGCAAAGCAGGTCCCCCACCAGACAGGTGCCCCTCCCATACAACTGTCAATAGACACAAGAACTTAGCCCTTTCTTAAGAGAAACTGCCCAACAATGTTGTTCAGGGTGAATACAACTAATTGATTGTTCTGTTTAATAAAGTAAGATCCTGCCCCCAAGGCAGCATGGGCCAACAGCTCACAAGGATCAGAGAGAAAACAGAATAAAGCCGGCATCCCCCTGCTTACAAGGAGGGAAAGGAGAGCCTGGCAGCAGCTCAGAAAGAGAGGCAACAGCATGCAGAGAAGACCCAAGGACAGAACGACGGAGCTATTCTTATCTGACTGCTTCACAGGAAGGCAGCTTATCCTTTCTACCATTTCTAATACTTCCGTTATTCTTTCAGTAAATAATATGGGGGTGGGGAGAGAAGACCTAAATTCAAGCAGCTATCAAAATAAAATGGTGAGAAAAAGGTAAAGGTGTTGGGCTTGGTAAATGTGTCCTTCCCAGGGCTATAGAAGTGTGCTTTGCTAGGAAAAGAGAGGGTTCACCCAGGTTGGATGTCCAAGTGTCCAGGAGAGATGTGGAATCTGCCTTCAGCTGGACCAGCCCTTCTGGTCACTAGAGTTCAACTTGTAGCTGTGCTGAGAAAGACCAGTCCAGTTCTCATACTTCCCTTGGCTCCAGCGTGCAAGTTGGAGGTTAAAGTTCCCTTTTTATCCCTAGGCCTGTGGTGGGGCGGGGCAGGGACTGATCTGTGAACCCCACGGTAGAATTAAAGATTCTGCTAAGATCCTCTCCCTGCCTGCTTCAAGTCTTGCTGGGCTTCACCCTCCAGTTGTTTAGTTGCTCAGTGTCTGACTCTTTGTGACCCCACTGACTCCAGCACACCAGGCTTCCCTGTCCTTCACCATCTCCTGGAGTGTGCTCAAACTCATGTCCATTGAGTCACTGATGCCATCCAACCATCTCGTCCTTTGTCATCCCCTTCTCCTCCTGCCTTCAATCTTCCCCAGCAACAGAGTCTTTTCTAATGAGTCAGCTGTTCACATCAGGTGGCCAAGATATTGGTGCTTCAGCTTCACCATCAGTCGTTCCAGTGAATATTCAGGCTTGATTTCCTTTAGGACAGACTGGTTTGATCTCCTTGCAGTCCAAAGGACTCTCAAGAGTCTTCTCCCGCATCACAGTGAGAAAGCATCAATTCTTTGGCGCTCAGCTTTCTTTATGGTCCAACTCTCACATCTTTACTTCACTACTGGAAAAACCACAGATTTGATGATATGGACCTTTGTTGGCAAAGTAATGTCTCTGCTTTTTAATACACGGTCTAGGTCCGTCGTAACTTTTCTTCCAAGGAGCAAGTTCTTTTAATTTCATGACTGAAGTCACCATCTGCAGTGATTTTGGAGCCCAAGAAAAAAAGTCTGTCAATGTTTCCGTTGTTTCCCCATCTATTTGCCATGAAGTGAGGTGACTGGATGCCATGATCTTAGTTTGACTGTTGAACTTTAATGCCCTCCAGAGCCTTTGGCAAAGGCAGTTCTGTGGCTGGGCTCTTCCTGTCCCCAACCTTCAGGTTGACAACAGTGTCACAAGTGTTGGAACAACTGAGGTAGTCTCCCTGCTTCCATGGAGGGTGGTGATAGCAGGGAGGATGGCGGGAGAGGGAAGTTTCTTACTTGTTCCCTTATTTAGACCAAGAGAAAACTTCCTTCTGCTTCCTGCCTCTCTGACCCTTCAAATGAAGCCATTGCTTGCACTCTTCCCTGCTGGTCATTTTCCCTTTGCGTCTCCTCCAGACCTACGCCCTGTCTTCTTCCTGGCTCTGTACCCCAAGGGATGACCACTATGGACTGTGGGCAGCACCTAGAAGTCCCCTCTCCTCTGGTTCCATTTCCTCTGGTTCCAGTTCTGCCCATTGAGAACACCAGCAGATCAGAAAATGGAAAGAGAGACATATTGTATACTTCTCTCCCTGCTTCCGCCTTATTTGATGACTATAGCTCCTGCCAGGAAGCTCCATAGCTTAGCTCTCATAGGACTCTGTTAGCACTATTTCCCCGCTCCCCCATCCCTTTGGTCCTAAGGGTGGTAAGACCTTGCCCCGGGGACCTCATTATCCTTTGTTTGTTTCCTTTCCCACTCCCATACTAATTTAAGTAGTCTTCTCATTAAACCTCTTCAATTGACCTATCTGGGTGGATACTGTTTCAAGATCTTAAATGATACATATGCCATCCTCTTTTCTTTGAGACTCTGCTTTTTCATCCCTCCTGGGAGATGTAGATGGTACCTGAACAAAAGGAAGCCCTGAGAGATAGCCATGGCGGAGGATGGGTGAAGCACACCCCTCAGGTACAGGTAAGCGCTAGTGCGGCAAGCCCAGCACTCACTTGGAAAAGATACCTGAAGGTAAACATTTCTAATCAAGGGTGAGGGTCAGTGAGACAAGCTGGCTGGTTTTTCTAATCACAGCATCCCTTGTTGTTATGATTCATTCATCCACTCAACACGTGTTTTTGAGCACCTACTGGTACCAGGAACTTCGTTAGGTATAGTGGGCTGACGAGTGACCCCTGAAATATGTCCATGTCCGAATCCCCAGGACCCATGGATATGACCTTATATGGAAAAAGTTGTGACCAAGGATTTTGAGAGGAGTTTATCCTGAATGACCTGGGTGGGCCCTAAATCCAATGATAACTGCCCTCCAAGAGTGAAGGGGAAGGAAGTGTGACAGTAGAGGAGGCGGCGGTGTGACCATGGAGGAAAAGACTGGAGCAACACAGCCACAGGCCAAGGGACATCAGAAACCACCAGAAGCTGGAAGAGGCAGAGGAGGGTCCTCTTCTGGAGGCTTTGGAGGGAGCACAGCCCTGCCAGCATCTTGATCTGAGACTTCTGATCTCCAGAACTCTATGAGAATAAATTTCTCTTGTTTTAAGCCACCCAGTTTGTGATCCTTTATAACTGCAACCCCAGGAAACTAACACACTAGGTTCTGAGAATAGAATACTGATCAAAACATACATGGCCCCTACCCACCTAGAATATACAGCATAGGGGGAGCAAACAGACAATGAACAAGTGATCAAAGTTAAGTAATTACCGACTATGATGAAACAACAATATACTTGGATAGAGAAGAGTGCAGAGGAGTGCTTTATTTATTGGATTTATTGGAGTTTAGGGTCAGCATCTTTGAAGAGGTGATCTTCGAGCTAAGTTCTGAAAGGTGAGAAAGAACCAGCCATAGGAAGCTCTCAGGAAAGAGCTCTCTAGGCAGAGGAGACAACAAGCTGAAGACTTTGTGATTGGAAACAGATTCTAGAAACATGAAGAAGTCCAGTATAGATAGAATGAGGTCAGAGAGGTGGGGAGGGCTAGGACACACAAGGCTTATGGGCCATGATAAGGTCTTGGTATTTTATTCTATGATGAAAAGGCATCTGATGGTTGAGAGCTGGATGCCGTGGGCTACTTTAAGGTTTTATGTCAATTCCTCTGGTTAGGGATGGGAAATAGCTTGGGATGGGGGATCAGGGAGAGCATGGAGACCAGTTAGTAGACTCTTAAGGTCTTCTATTTGAGCTCTGAAGATGGACTATGTGATCCCTTAGAGATGGAGAAGAGGAGGTGAATTGAAGACATATTTTGGAGCTAGAACTGTCAAGAACTGATGGATACTGGGAAGGCAAGAAAGACGTGAGTTAAGGATGAAAACAAGATTTTAGCTTTGAGTAACTGGGTATATATATGTTGGTACCATTTATTCAGATGAGACAATGAGGAGCACAGTGGGAGAAGAAGGAAACCAGGAAATATGCTCCTACTCCCATCACAGTATCAATAAAGTCTTCTGAGATAAAGAAAGTTAGCCCAGTTTCTGTTGTTATAGGGACCCAGAGAAAAGTGTCCTGGCTCCTGCAAAAGGGGCACTAAGACCATTGGCCACCTAGATCTAAGCCCCTAATACCATTCACCACAACACACAGAGAAAACCAGCAGAAGTAGGGAGTAGGGTCTTCCAGAGAGATACCTGTCCTGTCTCCCATGTGGCATCCACAGTCTGCTCTAATTAAGGGTTTCTCTTGTTTTAAGCCACCCAGTTTGTGATCCTTTATAACTGCAACCCCAGGAAACTAATACACTAGGTTCTGAGAATAGAATACTGATCAAATAGAATAATGATCAGGATCTAATTTAATAATACCCTCATCCCATCCAATTGACTCTACTAATCATTCACCATGTTTTTGACCCTGTTGGAGGCACCATGAGATGATTTGGGAGAAACAATGATTGAAAGATATCTCCTGAATACATGAACACACCACTACTTACCAAACACTCCACTAAAACATTTTATGTTCTAGGTCAATGTCACCTTAGTTTCTTGAATTCTAAAAATTGACTACCCTTCCTCAATCTTCCCTCCAAACATATAAGAAATTTACTCTATGAAAAGATAACATGTCCACATAGTCCAAACTTGCCTTCAAGGCAACAGAGCAAGGACTATAATGATGATGGAGCCTTCTCAGGGTCTGCCGGACAGCTGAAATCTTGTGTTAAAATATTAGATGATACTCTTTTCTGGAGAAGGTGTCTGAAGAATCACCTCCCAAATCCATTATGTGGGTCATCTTTTTTTCATTCCTCTCTAACATGCAGCATACTGCTCAGATGCAGGAAGAAGGCAAAATACACATATGGCCTCATGCCATTTGCCAAAAGTTTATGCATATTTCTCATCAGAAATCCATTCACTCTAGCTTCACTCTGCCCTCCTTAGCATTTATTTAATCTCTTATTTTAAGGCTATGTCTGATACTAACATTCTTGATAATTTGATTTCCCACTCACAAGAAACTAAAAACAATAACTATGAATGGCTAGCTAAAAGCTTGAGAACAAAGGAGGTGACAGAAATTTAAAAAGCAGAAATAAGAATTGGAAAAGTTTTGGGCCAGATGGTAGCAGGGCAAACAATCCCATTCAATTCAGTAACCCTAGGAGGCAACACTGTATGGTTTAATCCCTGGTAGTTCAGCTGGTAAAGAATCTGCTTGCAATTCAGCAGACCCCAGTTCAATTCCTGGGTCTGGAAGATTCTCCTGGAGAAGGGATAGACTACCCATTCCAGTATTCTTGGGCTTCCCTGGTGGCTCAGACAATAAAGAATCTGCCTGCGATGTAGGAGACCTGGGTTCAACCCCTGTGTTGGGAAGATCCCTGAAGAAGGGAACAGCTACCTACTCCAGTATTCTGGCCTGGAGAATTCCATGGACAGAGGAACCTGGCAGTCCATGGGGTTGCAAAGAGTCAGACATAACTGAGCGATTTTCACTTAATAATTAGTGGTGCCAGGACAGCTACTGGGCAAAGACGAGTCTCCTCTGACTAAGGTTGTCAGGACCAATCTTTCCCAAGAAGAACTCTCTAGGCTGACCCCCAGAAAGAGCAGTCAATATCAACTCAATACGGTAGACATGTGTCATGTGCCCGTAGCATACTCAGCACAGCTCCAAGCCTGGAAGAAGCCACTCACAGCTGCCTGCTGAGTCATGGGGTATTCATCAGCCTCAGTTCTCCTGGCCTCAAGGGCTCTGCTGGGCACTGATGCTACAGGCACTGAAAGGAACTCAGCATTGACATTTTAAAATTGAAAACAAAGATCTATACTTACTTTGATGAACACTGATGTCCGGACAATATTCCAATAGCTGTATTAAGTAAACATAAATGTGAGAATGGCTAGTTAGGAGAAGCAGCCATGGTCATTGTGGTGCCAGGGGGCACCTTGCTCACATCCCACCAATTAGATGTTTCACTTTGATAATAAAATGATCCACTGTGCCAAGAGAGAGTTCATATACCCAGAAATTACCATGTACATAATGCTCATTCCCTGTGAGTGCTGTGTAATGCTGCCTTAGGCCTCAGACAAAACAAGTCACACATCACACACACACATGTTCATAGTCCAGAACACATATGTGCTGAGTCGAGGTGTAAGTTGTTCATGCACGAAGGGCCTTTAGCAATGAAATGGCTCAGTCTCTTTCTTCTGTGAGTGGAAAACTCAGGTGAAGGGAGAAGGAGGAATCCTAAAATCCCCTCCAGGCCAAAAACCATCAGCTCAACTCACAGGTCTTTGTGGTTCACACAGCATTTTGTCCTTGAGGCCTCGAATCCTCAGCAGACAAACGTACTGAGGTAAAGCTCGCCCCACTAGGCACCCACGTCAAGTAGCTGGAGGCCTCTACAGAACCCCAAACTCTTTCAGTCACAAGGAGACAGCCCTGTTCAAACACTGGCTCTGGAAACCTCTTCTTCAGGAGAGTACCCCCTCCCTGCTCCAACGCAAGCTCCTGTCTAGAATCTTCTCTCCTGTTGAGGATTAACTATGCTGCATCTTGGGCAGGCAATGAGTTCTTTGCTGTTTATTGTGGTCAAATCCTAAAATGAAGTCAATATAGCAGTGAAGGCTGGATAAACTGATGTCTCTTTATTAATTCATGAGGCACTTTGCAGTCTACAGCTTTCCATGTTGAGACTGATGAAAGCCGAAAAAGAAATGCACGTGAAATTACGTCTTTGATAACTTCTGCTTAACTGGCCTGTCAGAGGCCAAGAAGATTAAACATCTGTGATCTATTCCTGTGTTAACACACACATGCACACACGCTCACACCACACACATACACAGGTCAGCTAATTAGACATTGCACCAGACTGCATCTCAAACGCGACTCCAACGATTCGCAGTATGAAATCAGAGAAAGGTCAGCGCTGAAAGGCCGTAACAGAAGGCTCATTATTCCTTTATTTATTCCTTTATTCCTCCATTCTTTCATTTATTTGCTCATTCAACCTTTCCTCATCCACTCTGGACTTTCTAAAAAGGTCTTGCACTAAGCAGGAAGAAGATTCCTGGGGGGCTAAATTTTCCTGATTTCTAGGCAAACAGTCTGGATATAATTAATTTGAGTGTGTATTTGTAGCAAGTTCTAGCATCTCCAGCTCTTCCTCTCACAGGTCAAGTGGCCTTATGTAAACCTGTTCTCTTTCTCTAGCCTGGTGTGCTCGGAATCATAGCAGCCCCCATGTACTAAGACTTGCTATGTACCAGGCACTTAGACTAGGTTCACTGAGTGAATTCCCTGATTTAGTCCTCACCACGACGCTCTGAAGTGAATACAATTCATGTGCTCTTTCATGTAGTAGAAGTCTGAGACTCAGAGAAGTTACAGAACCTGCCCAAGCTGCCAAGCTGCAAAATAGGGATGCGGAGCCTGGACAGTCAGACTTCAGAACCCGTGTTCGTCCTCACTTCCCAAACCCTGGGGACAGCCTTCACTTCACAAACTCCACTGGGTCACAGGCGGTCATTGCCTGCATTCCCCACCATTGGTTTGCTGATGCCTCTGGGTGAGGTTTTCTTTTTGTCTTTCCTCCTCCTACTGATGGTACCTATCATGTGGAGGGGATTTCTCTTTTTAACCTGGACTCAGTCTTCCCAGGGCTGGGTGCAGAACCACAGATGCCAGGCCAGGGAGAGCAAGGAGGGGAAGAAAGGCCAGCATCCTTGATGGAGAGCTGCTGGTACACATGCAAAAGGAATCCATAGGGAGGCAGGGGTCCAGGCCCTTCCCAGTGGGAAAACAAGCCCCAGGGCTGCCCTGGCCCATCTAGATCTTCGCAGAGCCCTCTGGGACTGCTTGGGATTCTCTTTGGACAGCAGTTGGTGACCATACTCCCTTCCATAACTCCAACCTTCTCCGTGAAACAACAAAGCCAGAAATTTTTGTCATCAAGCTTTACCTTGGCCCTCAGTGCAGATCACTGTATCTAACTGGGCACCACCACCTGTCCACACCACGAGACCTCTATTTTTCAAACGCGACACAGTTCAAACTAGATACGTCATCTTTTTCCCATGCCCATTTCCTCCTGTTTTTGTTTCTTTGCTCTCTTTCACTCTCTGTAGTCAGTCTAGAACCAGGCTCCAGGCCTCAGACTCTCCCTTCTGCCCTCCCTCACCCGCCAGGCCCTCCTCTTCTTCCCCACCATCACTCCTGTATCCAGGATCTCATCTCTTCTCCTCACATCTGCCTTAGGCTAAGCCAGAGTCTCTCACAGGACCCCCATCTCCAGCCTGGAGCTACCGTGGTCCATCCTCATCTACTGCCAGAGTGAGCTTCTGGAAGCTCACCACTGAATCAAGTTTCTTCCCTGCTTCAAACCCTGCAAGGCCCTCTCCCTCCCTCAATACACACAGCGCTTCCAGTGCCAGTTTTCAAACTGTGCTATCTTGTTGTCCAGTGGGAGGTACACAGTGGGGAAACTTTTCAAGGGCTTTACAAGAAAGGCATTGACTAAGAGTCATTTACTAAAACAAATGTGCCTGTGAGCCAGGTCACATGCCAGGAGCTTGGTGTGCAGTGGGGAGCTACACAGTGGGTCCTTGTACTCAGGGACCAAGGATCCTACTGAGGGAGACAGAAAGCAAGAATGAGCAAACAGGATGGACTCTAATTTCAGACAGTGATATGTTGCCATGGGGACTAAATGCATTAATAAATATGGTGCACTTGGAACACAGCCTGGTGTGTAGTATGCATTCAATAAATGTTACCTTGTGATCCCTGAATACCTCAGTGAAAATCGCTCTTGGCCTCATTACTATTTTTGCTTCTCATCTTACAGATGAGAAAATTGAGCACAAGAGCCCAAGTCCACAAACTGAGCAGTGGGGCCAGGCTTCCCCCCAGCAACCTGGCCTCAGAATCCACTCTCCTAACCATTGTGCTCCGCCACTTCTCCAGAGGGTGGTACTTCATTTGAAATGGTTGGGATCGGCAGTCTCTTATTCTGAATTCTTTCAGGAGCAGAACTGAGACAAAGATTCACAGAATTACAGTTATTTAAGAGGTGATCCCAGGAAGCCCTGGTAGAGGAATGGAAAAGTAAAAGAGAGAATGGGCAGCAGCTTCTAAAGGGTGTGTCATCAAGCCAGCTACCAATGTGGGCAGATGGAGCTTAATCCTACAGAAGGAGCTCTGGGGTCCAGTGTAAAGCACATGCCTCCAAATCTCCTTCCCACCCAAGGGCTGTGGGAGCTGGGGTATTGATCCACCAACTTGCATCTCATCGGTGGAGCACTGCTTTCAGGGGCAAGACTTCTCTAGCCCTTCTAACTGGCCATTTGCAGAGGCAGAGAGGGTTCTCACCAGAGAGAGTACTCAGAAGAAGAGGAGTGGCTGCTGGCAGGTAGAATTCTGGCTGTGTGCACAGAGATGTGGGGGCCCAAAAGGGTATGGTCAAGGCACCAACAGCAGTTGCTAGAGAAGTTCGGGCAGAGGGGACACCAAGTGAAAATGCCCGCAAGTGAGAGCAAACTTGGTGTGCTCAAGCAGCAAAGGGAAGGCTAGTTGAGTGGCCAAGGTGGTAGGAACTGTAGCCAGAGAGAGCATCAGAGGCTAGACCACGTAGAGACTCAGAGATCATGGCAAGAACTTGGCATTTTAACTTCAGCACAATGGTGATGCCATGAAGAGTTTTAGAGTAAGAGAGTAACTTTTTTTATGTCTTTAAAAGGTCATGTGATTCCTGGGTGAAGGATGGACAGTAGAGGGCAAGAATAGAAGACGACGACCAGTTAGGAGGCTCTGACAGTTCAGGTGACAGATACATAGGCATGGACTAGGGTGGCATTTAAATTGTGGTCAGATTCAGGCTATCGTTTAAATTTACAGTTGATCAGAATTAGCATTCCATACTCCATGGAATACTCATGGAGTATGAAAGAGTCATTTGTTGAGATGGAGATATTAAGGGGAGACACCAATTCAGAGCAGTGGATGGGGAAATCCTGAAGTGTTTTGGATATTTAATTAGTTTGAAATGTCTGTTAACAGACTGTTGAATACATGAGGCTGGAGCTCAAAGAAGAATTTGATTACATTTGCTCTGCTATGCTGTGACCATACCCACCTCCCCTTGCCTCTCCATTGCTGTAAACTTTCTGGAGAGCCCTCCGGAGGCAGTACCTTTCCTGGGGTGCAGAGTGCTCACACAGCTTGGAAGAGGGACGGTGGACTCAGAAACACAGTGGAGAGCTGGAATGCAGCAAGACTGGTAGCTCTGAGCCTGAGAAAGCCAGGAGAAAAGTTAGCCCCAGGAGACAGTGGGGCTCACCCAAGCTACCCCATTACTCAAGATAGGTGAGAGCTTTTTAGCTGAGTGGCTCATGTTGCTCAGTTCAATGCAAAGTCTTCGCTGGTTCACACAGGGTTTGTCTCTGGCTTTGTATTTTATTATTTCCCCTAATCCTCTGTTTGCTTATCTCTTCTTCCCTGCCCATAGGTACTTTCTCTAACATATTTGTCAATGCCACTAGATATCTAGGTATTCATGAAAAACATGTATTGTTTTATATATGTTTGATTTTACAACTCAAAAATTATAAATTTCATTCTTTTTTATAAATCCTATATTAAGATCTATTTGCATTACTATATGTAAACCTATTTATTTTGACCAGTTACTGTGTAGTGGTTTTGGAGGGTTTTGTTTTCTTAAAAAACAGATGTATAGGCTACATTTTCTTATCCATTCTCCTAAAGGAGGGCACTTAGTCTTCCTCAAACTCCCCCTTTATAAATGATATCATAAGAAAGCACGTTTAAAAAAATAAGCTTTTAGTAGATAAACTTTGTTAAGATTGGAAATTTTTCTTTTATTCTGGTTTTCTCAGATTATTTTTTTAATGATGAATATAGGATCAAATTTATTGACTGCTTCATTTGCATATACCAAAGCAATCATGGGGACCTTCCCTTGTACCTCAAATGGTAAAGACTCTGCCTGCAATGCAGGAGACCTGGGTTCCATCCCTGGGTTTGGAAGATCCCCTGGAGAAGGGAATGGCAACTCACTCCAATATTCTTGCCTCTCTGCCTCTACATTGGGCTTTTGCAATTCTGTGGAGTTTTTTTTTTCCTTTTTTCTTTCTTCTTCCATTTTTTCTTTTCTCTTTTTTATAATTTTTATTTTTAAACTTATTATATTTTTTCTACATTTACTCCTTTGTTTGCCTTTCCTACTGTTCTTTTCCCCTTGCCGTTAATCTTTAATGTATATAAATCTTCATCTACCTCTATTTAACTTTGCATATCTATTCTTTCTTACTTTTCTTTCTTTCCTTTCCTCTCAAGATATTTGTTAGTTTTGTTTTCATTGCTTTATTCCCCATTTGGCACCTTGCTTTAGTTTTTGTTTTCCAGTCTGTCCTTTAGTTAGTTTTGTTCTTAACTGGTAAATATAATTTTTTATTTCCTTCATTTGCCAGGTCAATCTACTGTACTTTATTTTTGTTGGACTGTTTTTACTTTGCTCATGGGTGTATATGTATATTCCATTATTTTAGTTATTATTTGCCTGATTTTGTAATTGCCATTTATTTGGGGTTCATCATTTGTTTTTCATTTCGGATATTTGTTTTAATCTCACTTAATGCCATAACAAACCACTTGTGAAATTTTCGTTCCTGGCCAGAGATCAAGCCCTGAGCCTTTGGAGTGGGAGCATGAACTCCAAGACCCCAGACTACCAGAGAACTAACCCCAGGGAGTATCAAATAGTGAGAACTCACACAAAGGAAATCACTTGAATACATGACCCAGCATCACCCAACCATCAGTAGCACCCTGTGCAGGACACCTCATCTAAATAACAAACAAAACAAAAATACAAACCCAATCATCAGCAGACAGGATTACCACCTCACTCAGACTTGTCCATCAGAGGAAAAATGAACAAACAAAAATTCAGCACAAATCTCACCCTATGTGAAGCTTATACAAACCACTGGACCAACCTTAGGAGGGCAGAAACCAAAAGAAAGAATTCAACCTTCTGCAAGGAAAGAATTCAACTTTCCTTGAAGCCTGGGAAAAGGAGACCTCAAACATAATAAGTTAAAAAAATAATAATGAAGAGGAAGAGAAATACTACACAAATGAAGGAACAAACTAGAAACACAGAAGTCCAAATAAATGAAGAGGAAATAGGCAAATTACCTGAAAAAGGATTCAGAATAATGATAGTAAAGATGATCAAAACCCTTGAAAACAGAATGGAGAAAATGCAAGAATCAATTAACAAAGACCTACAAAAATTAAAGAATAAACATACAGAGACAAACAACACAATTACTGAAATTAAAAATACTCTAGAAGGAATCAATAGCAGAATATCTGAAGCAGAAGAATGAATTGGTGAGCTGGAAGATAAAATGGTGGAAATAACTTCTGAAGAGCAGAATAAAGTAAAAAGAATGAACTGAGGATAGTCTCAGAGACCTCTAGGACAGTATCAAATGCATCAACATTCAAATTATTGAGGTCCTAGAAGAAGAGAAAAAGAAAGGGTATGAGAAATTTTTTGAAGAGATTATAGCTGAAAATTTCTCCAACATGGGAAAGGAAATAGTCAATCAAATCCAAGAGGTGCAGAGAGTCCCATACAGCATAAATCCAAGGAGAAACATGCCAAGACACATACTAATCAAACTAACAAAGACTAAACACAAAGAAAGAATATTAAAAAGCATCAGGAAGAAGCAACAAGTAACATATAAAGTGAAATTGCTCAGTTGTGTCTGACTCTTTGTGACCCCATGGACTGTAGCCTACCAGGCTCCTCCCTCCATGGGATTCCCCAGGCAAGAGTACTGGAGTGGGTTGCCTTTTCCTTCACCAGGGGATCTCTCCAACTCAGGGATTGAACCCAGGTCTCCCGCATTCCAAGCAGAAGCTTTAACCCCTGAGGCACCAGGGAAACCTATAAAGGAAACTCCATTTGCTTAACAGCTGATCTTTCAGCAGAAACTCTTCAGGCCAGAAGGGAATGGCAAGATATATTTAAAGTACTGAGAGGGAAAAATCCACAACCAAGATTACAGTACCCAGCAAGGATCTCCAGAACTGATGGAGAAATAAAAAGCTTTTCAGACAAGCAAAAGTTTAGAAAATTCAGTACCACCAAACCAGCTTTACAACAAATGTTAAAGGGAAGTATATAGTCAAGAAATATAAGAGAAGAAAAAACATCTACAGAATCAACCCCAGACAATTAAGAAAATGGCAATAGGAACATATATATCAATAATTATTTTAAATGTAAATGGATCAAATGTTCCAACCAAAAGGCACAGACTGGCTGAATGATACAAAAATAAGACCCATATATATGCTGTCTACAAGAAACCCACTTCAGACCTAAAGACACATATAGATTGAAAGTGAGAGGATGGAAAAATATATTCCACACAAATGGCAAGCTAAAAAAAGTTGGAGTAGCAATCCTCGTATCAGACAAAACAGACCTTAAAATAAAGAAGATTACAAGAGATAAGGAAAGACACTACACAGTGGTCAAGGGATCAATCTAAGAAAAAGACATAACAATTGTAAATATCTATGCACCCAAGGTAGGAGCACCTCAGTACATAAGACAAACACTAACAGACATAAAAGGAGAAACTGGCAGCAACACAATTTTAGTAGGAGACTTTAACTCCCCACTCACACTGATGGACCATCATAAAAACAGAAAATTAACAAGAAAGCACAAGTCTTAAATGCTACTTTAGATGAGATGGATCTCATTGATATCTTCAGGACATTCCATCCAAATGCAGAATACACCTTCTCCTCAAGTGCACATGGAACATTCTCCAGGATAGACCACATTTTGGGTCACAAACCAAGCCTCAGTAAATTTAAGAAAACTGAAATTGTATCAAGCATCTTCTCTGACCATAATGCTATGAGACTAGGTATCAATTACAGTGTAAAAACAACAACAACAACTGTAAGAAACACAAACACATGGAGATTAAACACATTTCTAAATAAGCAAGAGGTTATTGAAGAAATCAAAATGGAAATCAAAAATTTCTAGAAACAAATGACAATGAAAACATGACAACTCAAAACCTATGGGATGCAGCAAAAGCAGGTCTAAGAGGGAAGTTTATAGCAATACAATCTTACCTCAAGAAACAAGAGAAATGTCAAATAGACAACTTAACTTTACAACTAAAACAACTGGAAAGAGAACCAAAAAATCCCCAAAATTAGTAGAAGGAAAGAAATCATAAAGATCTGATCAGAAACCAATGAAAAAGAACTGAAAGAAACAATAGTAAAAATAAAACTAAAAGCTGGTTCTTTGAGAAGCTAAACAAAATTGACAAACCTTTAGCCAGACTTACCAAGGGAAAAAGAGAAAAGAATCACATCAACAAAATTAGAAATGAAAAAGGAGAGGTTACAACAGATAATGCAGAAATACAAAGGATTATAAGAGACTATTATGAACAACTATATGGCAATAAAATAGATAACCTGGAAGAAATGGACGGATTTTTAGAAAAGTTCAATCTTTCAAGACTGAATCAGGAAGAAATAGAAACTATGAACAACCCAATCACAAGCACTGAAATTGAAGCTGTGATCAAAAATCTCCCAAAAAACAAAAGTCCAGGATCAGATAGCTTCACAGAAGAATTCTATAAAACATTTAGAGAAGAGCTAATGCCTATCCTTCTAAAACACTTTCAAAAAAATTGCAGAGGAAGGAATATTTCCAAACTCATTCTCCGAGGCCACCAACACCCTGATACCAAAACCAGACAAAGACAACACAAAAAAAGGAAACTACAGGCCAATATCATTGATGAAGATAGATGCAAAAATCCTCAATAAAATTTCAGCAAACAGAATTCAGCAACACATCAAAAGCTTATACACCATGATCAAGTTGGGTTTATTCCAGGAATGCAAGTATTCTTCAATATATGCAAATTAATCAATGTGATACACCATATTAACAAATTGAAAGATAAAAACCATATGATAATCTCAAAAGATGCAGAAAAAGCATTTGACAAAATTCAGCATACATTTATGATAAAAACTCTTCCAAAAACAAGCATAGAAGGAACCTACCTCAACATAGTAAAGGCCATAAATGATAAGCCTATAGCAAACATTATTCTCAATGGTGAAAAACTGAAAGCATTCCCCTTAAGATCAGGAACAACACAAGGGTGTCCACTTTCACCACTATTACTCAACATAGTTCTGGAAGTCCTAGCTACAGCAAATTAGAGAAGAAAAAGAAATAAAAGGAATCCAAATCAGAAAAGAAGAAGCAAAGCTCTCACTGTTTGCAGATGACATGATCCTGTACATAGAAAACTCTAAAGATAGTATCAGAATATTACTAAGGCTAATCAGTGAATTTAGCAAAGTTTCAGGATACAAAATCAATACACAGAAATCACTTGCATTTCTGTATACTAACAATGAAAAATCAGAAACAGAAATTAAGAATCAATCCCATTCACTATTGCAACAAAAAGAATTGAATATCTAGGGACAAACTTATGTATGGATACAAAAGAACTGTACACAGAAAATTTTAAGACACTGATGAAAGAAATCAAAGATGACATAAATTTGAGATATTCCATGTTCCTGGGTAGGAAGAATCAATATTGTGAAAATAACTATACTACCAAATGCAATCTACAGATTCAATGCAATCCCTGTCAAATTACCAATGGCATTTTTCACAGAACTAGAACAAAAAAATCTCACAATTCATATGGAAACACAAAAGACCCCAAAGAGCCAAAGCAGTCTTGAGAAAGAAGAATGGAGCTGGAGGAATCAACCTTCCTGACTTCAGATTATATTACAAAGCTACAGTCATCAAGCCAGTATGGTACTGGCACAAAAACAGAAATATAGGTCAATGAAACAAGATAGAAAGCCCAGAAATAAACCCATGCACCTTCTGGTGCTTTATTTTTTGACAAAGGAGGCAAGAATATACAATGGGGCAAAGACAGCCTCTTCAATAACTAGTGCTGGGACAACTGGACAGCTACATGCAAAAGAATGAAATTAGAACACTTCCTAACACCACACACAAAGATAAACTCAAAATGGATTAAAGACCCACATGTGACACCGGAAACTGTAAAACTCTTAGAGGAAAACATAAGCAGAACACTTGATGACATAAATCAAAGCAAGATCCTCTATGACCCACCTCCTACAGTAACAGAAATAAAAACAAAAGTAAACAAGTGGGACCTGATTAAATATAAAAGCTTTTGCACAGCAAAGGAAACTATAAGCAAGGTGAAAAGACAACCCTCAGAATGGGAGGAAATAACAGCAAGTGAAACAACTAACAATTTCCAAAATATACAAGCAGCTCATACAACTCAATACCAGAAAAGCAGACAACCCAATCAAAAAGTGGGAAAAAGACCTTAACAGACATTTCTCCAAAGAAGACATACAGACGGCTAGCAAACACATGAAAAGATGCTCAACAGTGCTCATTATTAGAGAAAGGCAAGTCAAAACTACCATGAGATATCACCTCACACCAGTCAGAATGGCCATCATCAAAAAGACTACAAACAGTAAATACTGGAGAGGGTGTGGAGAGAAGGGAATGTTCTTGCACTGTTGGTGGGAATGTAAATCAATACAGCCACTATGGAAGATGGTATGAAGATTCCTTAAAAAATCAGGAATAAAACCACTATATGACCCAGGAATCCCACTTGTAGGCTTATACCCTGAGGAAACAAAAATCGAAAAAGATACATATATCCCATTGTTCATTGCAGCACTGTTTACAATAACAAGAACATGGAAGCAACCTAGATGTCCATCGACAGATGAATGGATAAAGAAGTTGTGATACATATATACAACGGAATATTAGTCAGCCATAAAAACAAATGCATTTGAGTCAGTTCTAATGACGTGGATGAATGAACCTAGAACCTATTATACAAAGTGAAGTAAGTCAGAAAGAGAAAATGGAATTTTCTTCTCCTGGTGTAAAAGTTATGCAGTCTATTTTTATTTTTCAAGTAACTGTCCCTAAGTTATTAAGAACACTACTTTTCCCCCCTATTACTTTCTTAAGCTATTTTTTGCTAAGTCACTTCAGTCATGTCCGACTCTGTGCGACCCCACAGACGGCAGCTCACCAGGCTCCCCGTCCCTGGGATTCTCCAGGCAAGAACACTGGAGTGGGTTGCCATTTCCTTCTCCAACGCATTAAAGTGAAAAGTGAAAGTGAAGTTGCTCAGTCATGTCCAACTTAGTGACCCCGTGGACTGCAGCCTACCAGGCTGCTCCATCCATGGGATTTTCCAGGCAAGAGTACTGGAGTGGGGTGCCATTGCCTTCTCCCTCTTAAGCTATTAGTATGTACTTTTTTTCCTCCAGAAAAAGAATTTTGGAGAAGTAGACAGACAAAACCAAGCAAAGTAACACAGAAAAGGTAAATGAAGAAAGTAAATTAGGGAGCAAAAGGTCAACAAAGAACAGAGAAAAAAGGAAAAAAACATAAATCAACAAAAAGAGTTGGAGTCTGAGGGAATAAAGCAAGGAGCCTTGCACATCCAGCATGATCAAAAAATTCCAAGAGTGAGGAAAAATCTAGGCTTCATTCATTCCTGTCATGTAATATCTTCAGATCATTTCTTTCTTCCCTTTCTTGGAAAAGCATTACAAAATGTTTCATAAATATTTGCTAAGTAGCCACTGTGTTCCAGGTCCTCTGTCCAGCCTGGGGACAAACCAGTGAACTAGTAGACCCTCTCCTTGCCTTCCCAGGACTTATAGTCAAAGTAAATCATTTTAAAAAACAATTACAGGAAGAATTACTATTGTTAAAATGACCATACTACCCAAACAATATACAGATTTAATGCAATCCCCATCAAATTACCCATGACATTTTTTATAGAACTAGAACAAATAATTCTAAAATTAATATGAAACAATAAAAGACACAGAATTCCCAAAGCTACCCTGAAGAAAGACATCAAAGCAGGAAGCATAGCCCTCCCAGACTTCAGACAATACTACAAATCTACAGTAATCAAAACAGCCTGGTATTGGTACAAAAACAGACATATGGATCAATGAAACAGAATAAAGAGCCTAGAAATAAGCCCATACACCTATGGTCAATTAATCTTTGACAAAGGAGATGAGAATATACAATGGTGAAAAGACAGTCTCTTCAGCAAGTAGTGTTGTGACAACCAGATACAAATCAATGAAGTTAGAACCACCCTGTCACCATACATGAAAATAAACTCAAAACGGCTTCAAGATTTAAATATAAGACATGACACTGTAAAACTCTTAGAGGAGAACAGAAGCAAAATATCCTCTGATATATATTGTACTAACGTTTTCTTACGTAAGTCTTCCAAGGTAATAGAAGTTTAAACAAAAATAAACAAATGGATCTAATCAAACTTATAAGCTTTTGTATAGCAAAGAAAACCATACACAAAACAAAAAGACAACCTATAGACTGGAAGAAAATATTTGCAAAAGATGTGACCAACAAAAGCTTCATTTTCAAACTATACAAACAGTGTATACAACTCAATAAAAAGAAAACAAACAACCCAATCCAAAAATGGGCAGAAGACCTAAACAGACATTTCTCCAAAGAAGAAACACAGATAGCCAAGGGGCACAATGAAAAGATGCTCTTCACAACTATCAGAGAAATATAAACCAAAACTACAAGGAGGTACCATCTCACACTGGTCACAAAAGACATCATTAAAAAGCCTATAAGTAGCAAACACTGAAGAGAGTGTGAAGAAAAGAGAACCCTCTCACACTGTTGATGGGAATGTAAATTAAAGCAGCCACTATGGAAAACAGTATGGAAATTCCTCAAAAAACTAGAGTTGCCTCATTATCCAATAATCCCATTCCTGGGCATATACCCAGACAGAACTATAATTCAAAAAGATACATGAGCCATGATGGTCACAACAGCACTATTTACAATAGCCAAGACAAGGAAACAACCTAAATGTCCACTGACTGATGAATAGGTAAAGATGATGTGATATATATTTATATATATATATGCACACACACACATGTATAGGCATGAACTTGGGAAAACTCCACGAGATGGTGAGGGACAGGGAGGCCCGGCGTTCTGCAGTCCATGGGGTCACAAAGAGCTGGACACAACTGGAAAACAACAGCAACATTATACAATGGACTATTACTCAGCCATTAAAAAGAATGAAATAATGCCATTGGCAGCAACATGGCTGGACCTGGAGATTATCATACTAAGCGAAGCAAGTCAAAAAATGGTAAATACCCTTTGATACCACTTATATGTGAAATCTAAAAATGACACAAATGCACATATCTACAAAACAGAAACAGACTCACAGATACAGAAAAGAGACTTGGAAATGCCAAGGTGGGGAGGAGCAGGGCGGGGGGAAGGAAGGACTGGAAGTTTGAGATTATTCAGTTCAGTTCAGTCGCTCAGTCGTGTCCGACTCTTTGCGACCCCATGAATTGCAGCACGCCAGGCCTCCCTGTCCATCACCAACTCCCGGAGTTTACTCAGACTCACATCCATCGAGTCCGTGATGCCATCCAGCCATCTCATTCTCTGTCATCCCCTTCTCCTGCTGCCCCCAATCCCTCCCACCATCAAAGCGACTCTTTTCCAATGAGTCAACACTTCGCATGAGGTGGCCAAAGTACTAGAGTTTCAGCTTTAGCATCATTCCTTCCAAAGAAATCCCAGGGCTGATCTCCTTCAGAATGGACTGGTTGGATCTCCTTACAGTCCAAGAGACTCTCAAGAGTCTTCTCTAACACCACAATTCAAAAGTATCAATTCTTCAGCACTCAACCTTCTTCACAGTCCAACTCTCACATCCATACATGACTACTGGAAAAACCATAGCCTTGACTACACAGACCTTAGCTGATAAAGTAATGTCTCTGCTTTTGAATATGCTATCTAGGTTGGTCATGACTTTTCTTCCAAGGAGTAAGCGTCTTTTAATTTCATGGCTGCAATAACCACCTGCAGTGACTTTGGAGCCCCCAAAAATAAAGTCTGACACTGTTTCCATTCTTTCCTCATCTATTTGCCATGAAGTGATGGGACCGGATGCCATGATCTTTGTTTTCTGAATGTTGAGCTTTAAGCAAACTTTTTTTCTTTCCTTTTTCACTTTCATCAAGAGGCTTTTTAGTTCCTCTTCACTTTCTGCCATAAGGGCGGTGTCATCTGCATATCTGAGATTACTGATATTTGTCCCGGCAATCTTTATTCCAGCTTGTGTTTCTTCCAGTCCAGCGTTTCTCATGATGTACTCTGCATATAATAAGTTAAATAAGCAAGGTGACAATATACAGCCTTGATGTACTCCTTTGCCTATTTGGAACCAGTCTGTTGTTCCATGTCCAGTTCTAACTGTTGCTTCTTGACCTGCATACAGATTTCTCAAGAAGCAGGTTAGGTGGTCTGGTATTCCCATCTCTCTCAGAATTTTCCACAGTTTATTGTGATCCACAGGTCAAAGGCTTTGGCATAGTCAATAAAACAGAAATAGATATTTTTCTGGAACTCCCTTGCTTTTTCCATGATCCAGCAGATGCTGGCAATTTGATCTCTGGTTCCTCTGCCTTTTCTAAAACCAGCTTGAACATCAGGGAGTTCACGGTTCATATATTGCTGAAGTCTGGCTTGGAGAATTTTGAGCATTACTTTACTAGCATGTGAGATGAGTGCAATTGTGCAGTAGTTTGAGCATTCTTTGTCATTGCTTTCTTTGGGACTGGAATGAAAACACATTTTCCAGTCCTGTGGTCACTGCTGAGTTTTCCAAATTTGCTGGCATATTGAG
The DNA here is from genome assembly GCA_006410935.1 of Redunca redunca. Lineage (NCBI taxonomy): Eukaryota > Metazoa > Chordata > Mammalia > Artiodactyla > Bovidae > Redunca > Redunca redunca. The sequence goes on from SJYQ01003793.1 coordinate 648,684, forward strand.
TGCAGCACTTTCACAGCATCATCTTTCAGGATTTAAAATAGCTCAACTGGAATGCCATCCCCTCCACTAGCTTTGTTCGTAGTGATGCTTTCAAAGGCCCACTTGACTTCACATTCCAGGATGTCTGGCTCTAGATGAGTGATCACACCATCGTGATTATCTGGGTCATGAAGATCTTTTTTGTACAGTTCTCCTGTGTATTCTTGCCACAAGTTATTATATATAAGTTGGACAAACAACAAGGTCCTACTGTATAGCACAGGGAACTATATTCAGTATCTTGTAATGAACCATAATGGGAATAATATAAAAAATAATATGTATAACTGAATTACTTTGTTATACAGCAGAAATTAACACACTGTAAATCAATTGTCCTTCAAAAAATTTTTTTCTAAAAGCAGTTACATCAGAATAGGAGGAGTACAGTAACCTTGGAAGTATCCAGCAAGGGAAACCCAACCTGGTCTGTGGGAATCAGGAAAATCCTCCCATATGAAGTGACACGTGCACTATAGTTGGAGGCCATCACTCCTCCACCAGTGGCTGCCAAAAGCAGAGGCTGCCTTAACTGCCGCCCTGCTGCTGGCCAATGGTCTTCTGCATCCTATGGGACTGTGAGGAAGACATATCCACGCGGCCAAGGCTACGGTACCTATACTTGCCATGAAGCCATGTGTTTATAAACAGCCCAGGTCCTCTCAATACACATGCTCCAAATTCACAAGGTCCCTACCCTGTCCCATTTCCCCAGGCTGTGTCAGTATGTAAGCAGAAACTGGTGTCAACGTGACCACTGGTTCCTGAGACCAACCCCTTCTCTGTGTAGCTTGCCTACATATTTGCTCCATGCCTTAATTTTCTTTTATGCACAGACTCATTTAGATGGATCAAGAAAGGAGTCTGAGTTAGGAAATATTTGAAGGAAAATAGCAACTATTATTGCTTCTAAGAAGCTACAGTAAATTCAGTGAGGCCCATTTCAAATGCCATCCACATTGGCCTTCATGAATAGAAAGAGAAAAGAGCATGGAAAAGAGCAGAAGAGATTATGAGCTCCCACTTTGGGAACAACTACCTAAGTTCAAACCCTGATTTTACCACTATTGCCACTGTGACCTTGGGAACAAGACTGAAGTGCTCTGAGTCTCAGATTACTCATTTGTAAAGAGACTAGTAATAGCTTCACAAGGTGAAGATTAATCAGGACCTGCTTGTGACTTAGCACAGAGCCTGGTACTGAAGAAGAGCTCAAAAACGGAGTTGCTTATATTGCTGTCATCATCAGCATTAGCATGAGAATTACTACATTACAGCCTGAACTGGGAGAATTATTGAAGGACATAGTATCATTATTTTTTATGGTGAGAAAATAGGGAAAGTGGTTTTCCACAGATGCATGATACCTAATCTATAATATTTACTAATCAGTTCTTCAAATTGGTTTAATCAAAATACAAAGCTCTAGTTCATAAAAATAACTTGGTAATTAAGCAAAGGGATTCAAATATTTTCTTTATGAACTTCTTCCCTGAAGTTTGCATTATTTGATCATTTAAGGATTCAGGGTATCTGGTCACACCCTTATTAAATTGTCCTTGTTCATTCATTCATCATTTAGTCAACAAATATTTGTTGGATGCCTAGCAGAGAGGCATTACACAAAGTAGGCACCAGCCAATGTTTGTTGAATTAAAAAAAAAAAAAGCTTATTACCAGCATCCAACCATACACACGAATGCTTGCATGCACGTGCACACATGTGCACACACACACACTGCGAGTTTAATTACATTCATAAAATTCTTTTCCATAAAATTCTTGTTTTACTTTGCTTGACCTCTGAAACAAATTATCTAATCTAAATCAAATAAATTTTTACTTTTTGAGAATGCTTTAGAAATTTTTCATTCCATTAAACCTCCCAGATTTCTCAAAGATGGGGAAGAAACCCAAATTTCTTCTTTAGTACAATGCTATACATATATAAGCTCACTGCTGCTGCTGCTAAGTCACTTCTGTCATGTCCGACTCTGTGCGACCCCATAGCAGGCAGCCCACCAGGCTCCCCCATCCCTGGGATTCTCCAGGCAAGAATACTGGAGTGGGTTGCCATTTCCTTCTCCAATGCATGAAAGTGAAAACTGAAAGCGAAGTCACTCAGTTGTGTCCAACTCCTAGCGACCCCATGGACTGCAGCCTACCAGGCTCCTCCATCCATGGGATTTTCCAGGCAAGAGTACTGGAGTTGGGTGCCACTGCCTTCTCCGATAAGCTCACTAAATAATAATTTTCATTCCTAAAACATGAGGAACTCTCTTTTCCATCTAATCCTCAAATTTTATTCACTTTACTTTTTCATTTACAGTTGACATACTCAGCAACAGTATTACTATTTGCCAAATCACTGTAGATATTTTCACTCTTTGGCCAATCACATTCAAATTTAACAAAGTCAGATTGGAATCAGAATTCGTACAACCTTCCTCCAGATCAGACAATCATAGAGTACACATACCCTTTGAAGGCATATACCATGAGGGAGTTAATAATATGAGAGCATCAGTTCAGTTCAGTTGCTCAGTCATGTCCAACTCTTTGCAACCCTATGAATCGCAGCACACCAGGCCTTCCTGTCCATCACCAATTCCCGGAGTTCACTCAAACTCACATCCATTGAGTCAGTGATGACATCCAACCATCTCATCCTCTGTCATCCCCTTCTCCTCCTGCCCTCAATCTTTCCCAGCATCAGGGTCTTTTCAAATGAGTCAGCTCTTCGCATCAGGTGGCCAAAGTATTGGAGTTTCAGCTTCAACATCAGTCCTTCCAATGAACACTCAGGACTGATTTCCTTTAGGATGGACTGGTTGGACCTCCTTGCAGTCCAAGGGACTCTCAAGAGTCTTCTCCAACACCACAGTTCAAAAGCATCAGTTCTTTGGTGCTCACCTTTCTTTATAGTCCAACTCTCACATCCATACATGACCACTGGAAAAACCATAGCTTTGACTAGACAGACCTTTGTTCACAAAGTAATGTCTCTGCTTTTCAATATGCTATCTAAGTTGCTCATAACTTTCCTTCCATGGAGTAAGCGTCTTTTAATTTCATGACTGCAATCACCAACTGCAGTGATTTTGGAGCCCAGAAAAATAAAGTTGCCACTGTTTCCACTGTTTCCCCATCTATTTGCCATGAAGTGATGGGACCGGATGCCATAATCTTTGTTTTCTGAATGTTGAGCTTTAAGCAAACTTTTTCACTCACCTCTTTCACTTTCATCAAGAGGCTTTTTAGTTCCTCTTCACTTTCTGCCATAAGGGTGGTGTCATCTGCATATCTGAGGTTATTGATATTTCTCCTGGCAATCTTGATTCCAGCTTGTGCTTCTTCCAGCCCAGCATTTCTCATGATGTACTCTGCATAGAAGTTAAATAAGCAGGGTGACAATATACAGCCTTGATGTACTCCTTTTCCTCTTTGGAACCAGTCTGTTGTTACATGTCCAGTTCTAACTGTTGCTTCCTGACCTGCATACAGGTTTCTCAAGAGGCAGGTCAGGGGGTCTGGTATTCCCATCTTTTTCAGAATTTTCCAGTTTATTGTGATCAACACAGTCAAAGACTTTGGCATAGTCAATAAAGCAGAAATAGATGTTTTTCTGGAACTCTCTTGCTTTTCTGATGATCAGGCAGATGTTGGCAATTTGATCTCTGGTTCCTCTGCCTTTTCTAAAATCAGCTTGAACATCTGGAAGTTCACGATTCATGTATTGCTGAAGCCTGGCTTGGAGAATTTTAAGCATAGACCTTGCTAAAATGCTTCCCTGGGAGAAAAACAACTAAAGCTTGACAAGTTTCATCACTCTTGATTTTTAGCCCATCATTTGAAAGTGCTGAAATCTTTAGGCAATGAAAAATGTTGGTGTTTTATAGCACAAAGATAGAAGAGGAAGGCAAAAACTCGAAGGTGTCACATTCAAAGTTCCAGAGCCCCAGGGAACTCTGCAAAGATGTACTGCACCAGCAAAGCCTTCCTGGGGTCACCCAGCTCATGCAGCCAATGCTCCATGTACCGCCATGGCAGCATGAATCACTGTATGCATTGAGGAGGCCTTGCCACGTTGTCCAGAATAAAAATAGAAAACCATGTAATGATTTAGGACCATAAGTACATGTAGGGGCTTCTCAGGTGATGCAGTGGTAAAGACTCTGCCTGCCAGAAGATCCCCCAGAGTAGGAAATGGCAACCCACTCCACAATATTCTTGCCTGGAAAATCCCATGGACAGAGGAGCCTAGTGGGCTACAGTCCAGGGGATTGCAAAGAATCAGACACAACTGAGCGCACATGCACAAACATATATAAACACACACACACACACACAGTACATGTAAGCAGAAGATATCCATGGGAATTATGCAGAGTGGAAAAAGCCAATCTCAAAGACTTGCATACTGTGCAATTCCCTTGATACAGTATTCTCAGAGTGACAAAACCTTAGTGATAGAAAGCAGATCAGAAGTTGCCAAGGTTGGAGGAAGGACGTGACTTAGAGGGAATCTTAGAGAGTCACACCATGAGGCATCTCAGCAGCCAGGGCCAACACAGACAGTCAGGCTCTCACTAGGGTGTTTAACAACTGAAGCAAGCCAAGGAGGCCATCTAGGAGAGTCTGGAAGCCACACTGTACTTCTGAATCAAGCTGGGATGCTCAGCCAGATAAGAGGTGTGAACCTTGTCTATATGTGGGGAGGCACAGCTTGGCTGCTGTAAGCAAATATCTACAGGGCTGTTGTGTGGGAGATAGATTAGATCTGCCCTATATTAACTCTGAGGGCAGGTCTTATATCTGCAGGGAGAAGCTAGATGAAAGCAGGTTTCGATTCAATATAAAGAACTGTTCCAAGAGACCTTCTTTGACAGGTAATAAGTTCCCAGACACTGGAAATATTTGAACATAGATCAAATGACCACCTGTCGAGCATGATATAAGGGGTCCCCATGAAGGGCCTCTATCCCATTCTAAGGAGATGACACCAACAATAAAGACATTGGAGGTAGGGCACTCTGATCTGAAGATAAGATTCAGTGCCACTATTCCCTTTTAATTTTGCTAACTCCATTAGTATGAATCTGTTTTCCTAAATCCATTAACTCTTCGGTGGTTCATCCTGTCCCAAAATGAATCTAACCTCCCCAGCAGATCTCCAGGCCTCCTGATAAGAAGGACACGGCCTGCATTGCTCCTGCCTCCCCCACTGAGCCTGGAACAAGATGGGCAGAAGACAAGCTCCGTAAATGTGTGAAGCCAGGTGAATGATAGCTTGGGCATGTCCGAGGCAAGAAGCCAGCCCGGCTCCAGCTGAAGTCCTCATGCATTGAGAGTCCATATATTTTATGACCTCAGAGTGCTTCCTGGCACAGACTCCCTCCAATGGTGATTCATTTCTCCTTTGCAGCTTTGTCAGTATTGGGGTTTTCTACTTAGTTCTCAATGAACTAGCTATCATAGTTATAGCTCCCTAGGAAATGCCATACAGTAACTCTGTCAGGGTTTTTATTTGCTTGGACAAATTGTTTTATTTCAGCAACGTGTTTTATTAGCTTAGAGAGTCATAAATCACTTCAAAGGTAAATGAAAGATGACCCAAGATACACAATTTTATATGGGATGTTGTTCTTTCTGCTGAAGATCATGTCTCCTTGATTAGGATTGAGATCAACTTAGTTTCACGCAAATTATGAAAAGTGAATGACATCAACATACCTGTTTAGTCACCTGGCCAGAGCTAAGAAGCTGACTCCAACACCCATCTGGTTACCATCACTCAGGAAATCTGTCATCAACATGCAGGGTTATAACAGTCCCAAAAAAGGCAGTTTGAAGTTCCTTCTCCAAAACATAAGTCCTCCTGGGCCCAAATCACACCAACGATGAAGACACTGGTGTGAGAACAGCTATAAGAAAGGAGTTGTATTGGTTAGCATCGTCTCTGCTATGATGCAGTAACACCTAATCCCTTAAATCTCCATGACTTAACTCAACATATGGTTACTTCTCATTCTCACAAGGTTTCCAATGAGATTTGGTCATGCCATACCGCAGGGTGACTCAGCAATTAATCCTGTCCTCTTCCATCTTGTTACAACAGGAAGAGGAGAGGGAATAACAAACTCCACCCACTTCCTTGCCTTCCTTCCTTCCTTCCCTCCTTCCTTTCTTTCATGTTAAGATTTTTTTTTTTTTTAAGAAGTTTCAGGTTCACAGGAAAATTGGAAGGTGCAGAGATTTCCCATATACTCCCCCCCGCCATATACATGCATAATCTCCCCTGTTGTTAACACTGCCCACCATCGGTCTGTATTAGTCACTTCAGTCATGTCTGACTCTGTGACCCCATGGACTGTAGCCCTCCAGGCTCCTCTGGTACTTTCCAGACAACAATACTGGAGTGGGTTGCCATTTCCTCCTCCAGGGGATCTTCCTGACCCAGGGACTGAACCCAGGTCTCCTGCATTGTAGGCAGAGTCTTTACTATCTGAGCCACCAGGGAAGACCACTAGAGTGGTATCTTTGTTACAACTGATGAACCTATATTGATATATCATAACTAGTCAAAGTCCATAGTTAACATTCTCTCAATATTGACTATCCTGTGGGTTTGGACCATTGTATATTGATATGTATCCACTGTTAAAGTATCATACATAGTGTTTTCACTGCCCTAAAAATCCTATGTACTGGGAGAGGGGGGAGAAGATGGCGGAGGAATAGGACCAGGAGATTACTTTCTCCCTCACAAATTCCTCAAAAAAACATTTCAACGCCGAGCAAACTCCACAAAACAACTTCTGAATGCTGGCAGAGGACATCAAGCACCCAGAAAAGCAGATCATTGCCTTCAAAAACAGGTAGGGAAAAAATATAAAAGACAAAAAGAGAGACAAAGGAGGTGGGGAGGGAGCTCCGTCCTGGGTAGGGAAGCCCGACCTGGGAAAGGAACTTTAAGAAGAGAGGTTTCCAAACACCAGGAAACACTCTCCCTGCTGAGTCTGTGGCGAGCCCTGGAAGCACAGAGGGCATCATAACAGGAACGATACATAAATGAATAATTAAAACCGACAGATTACAAGCCCAACAGTGACTTCCCCAGCGGAAGGGCAGCACAGAAACCTGCACCCGCGGGGGGCAGGGCAGGGACGCGCGCGAGGTGCAGGCTGCACAGCTTTATAAGAATCAGGTAGGAACGCCCTGCAAGTAACCAGAACGAACTAACTTGGGCTAGTAAACCAGACTGGGGGACAGCTAACCACACGAAAAGCTCGAACATAGGACACCGCCAGGACCGCCCACAGAACAAAGGACAGAACAGAAGTAGCTGGCTGCAGACCATCCCCCGCCAGGGACAGGCAGCCAGAGCCGTAAGGGCTGAAAAGGGACAATCACAGCCCCGGAGAGACTCTCCCTGCCAAACGGCAAGCAGGCTTCTTTGCTAAAACTTCTGGGGGTGCTGGTCAGCGGTACACCCAGAAGACTGAGCAGCAGGGACGAGAAACGTGACGGGTCGCAGAGACTGCGTTCCCCAAACACCTGGGAAACTCGGACTTGGGAAGGGCACGAAACGCAACCCCAACCCAATATGCACCAAGGGGAGATAGCTGAGCGCCGAACCTGAGCGGATTAGACTGGGGAGGGGAACGCAGCCAAGAGCCGGCCTCAGACGGCTCCCGGAGGAGCAGCTTGGAGCCCAAGCGGCGTGGTCTGTGAGCCCCCGCCAGCCCCGCGAGAGGCCTGTGCGGCCCCCCCCCCCCCCGCCGCCACGTACACACGACAGTGTTATCGGTGTGCAGCATCCCTCCCTCCCCACAGCGAGGTTGAACAGTGAGCCAAAAAAAAAGGGGGTCCACCACCGACCACTCCCCCCTCCCCCCGCCCCGTGCCAGGACGGAAATCTGACACGGAAGAGACCAGCAAAGAGAAGTTAAACAGAGGGAACCGCCTTGAAAGTGACCCCACAAGGCCCAAACCTCCAAAGAAAGGGCCGGATATAATTTTACTATTTTTACAACCATTACACCCCCTGTTTTTTCTTTCCCCCTTTTTTTTCTCCCCCTTTTTTCTTTTTTTTTTTAAATTTTTAAAATTGATAAGCCCTCTATTTCCCCTTTAATTTTTACTTCTAAAGCTATTTCTCTTCAAAAAAAAAAAAAAAACAACCTACTTTTTAAAGCAAACACCATATATAGTCTATGTGAGGTTGCTGACAGGTTTTTAAATAATTCTTGTGGCTTTGTTTCTTTTTTGTTTGTTTGTTTTCTTTTTTTTTTAAATATTTTTTCCTTCCTCATTTCAATAATATTATATTTATGAAAATCCAACATCTACTCTAGATTTTTAATCCTTGCTTTTGAGTTTTTGCTGTCAATTTTGTTCATTTAAAAACCCAAACTTCACTATCCAGTTTTACTTGAGAGCGAGATTACTGGCTTGACCACCATCTCCTTCTTTGGACTCACCAGGTGGCCTCTGTCTCCTCCCTCCCCCTTCTCTTCTCTACCCAACTCTGTGAATCTCTGTGTGTTCCAGATGGTGGAGAACACTTAGGGAACTGACTACGGGCTGGATCTGTCTCTCTCCTTTACATTTCCCTTTTTGATCCTCCTGGCCACCCCCATCTACTTCCTCCCTCACCTCTTTCCTGTATAACTCCGTGAACATCTATGAGCAGGCCAGACGGTGGAGTGCACATAAGGAAGTGATACTGGCTAGCTTGCTCTCTCCTCTTTCGATCCCACCTCATCTCATTCCAGTCTCCTCTAACAACCTCCGCCCTCTTCTCTTCTCTATGTAACTCGGTGAACCTCTCTGGGTGTCCCTCAATGTGGAGAATCTTTTCATTTTTAACCTAGATGTTTTTTCATCAGCGCTGTATAGACGGAGAAGTCTAGAGGCTACTGTAAAAATAAAACTGAAAACCAGAAGCAGGAGGCTTAAGCCCAAAGCCTGAGAACATCAGAGAACTCCTGAATCCAGGGAACATTAACCAACAGGAACTCATCAAACGCCTCCATACCTACTCTAAAACCAAGCCCTGCCCAAGGGCAAACAAGCTTCAGAGCAAGACATACCACGCAAACTGTCCAGCAACACAGGAACACACCTCTGAGCTTCTATAAACAGGCAGCTCAAAACTACTCCAAAACCATTGACATCTCATAGCCCATTACTGGTCTCTCCAGTGCACTCCAGAGAGAAGAAACCCAGCTCCACTCACCAGAACCCCAACACAAGCCTCCCTAACCAGGAAATCTTGACAAGCCACTGATACAACTATACCCACAGTGAGGAAGCTCCATAATAAAGAGAACTCCACAAATTCCCAGAATATAGAAAGGCCACCCCAAACGCAGCAATATAACCAAGATGAAGAGACAGAGGAATACTCAGCAGGTAAAGGAGCAGGAGAAGAGCCCATCAAACCAAACAAAAGAGGAAGAGATAGGGAATCTACCTGAGAAAGAATTCCGAATATTGATAGTGAGAATGATCCAAAATCTGGAAATCAAAATGGAAGCACAGATAAGTAGCCTGGAGACAAGGATTGAGAAGATGCAAGAAAGGTTTAATAAGGACCTAGAAGAAATAAAAAAGAGTCAATATACAATGAATAATGCAATAAACGAGATCAGAAACACTCTGGAAGCAACAAATAGTAGAATAACAGAGGCAGAAGATAGGATCAGTGAAATAGAAGATAGAATGGTAGAAATAAATGAATCAGAAAGGAAAAAAGAAAAAAGAATTAAGAGAAATGAGGACAATCTCAGAGACCTACAGGACAATATGAAACGCTCCAACATTCGAATTATAGGAGTCCCAGAAGAAGAGGACAAAAAGAAAGACCATGAGAAAATCTTTGAGGAAATAATAGTTGAAAACTTCCCTAAAATGGGGAAGGAAATAATCACCCAAGTCCAAGAAACCCAGAGGGTTCCAAATAGGATAAACCCAAGGCGAAACACCCCAAGACACATACTAATCAAATTAACAAAGACCAAACACAAAGAACAAATACTAAAAGCAGCAAGGGAAAAACAACAAATAACTCACAAGGGGATTCCCATAAGGATAACAGCTGACCTTTCAATAGAAACTCTTCAGGCCAGGAGGGAATGGCAAGACATACTTAAAGTGATGAAAGAAAATAATCTACAGCCCAGATTACTGTACCCAGCAAGGATCTCATTCAAATACGAAGGAGAAATCAAAAGCTTTACAGACAAGCAAAAGTTGAGAGAATTCAGCACTACCAAACCAACTCTCCAACAAATGCTAAAAGATATTCTCTAGACAGGAAACACAAAACGGATGTATAAACCCGAACCCAAAACAATAAAGTAAATGGTAACGGGATCATACTTATCAATAATTACCTTAAATGTAAATGGGTTGAATGCCCCAACTAAAAGGCAAAGATTGGTTGAATGGATACAAAAACAAGACCCCTCTATATGCTGCTTGCAAGAGACCCACCTCAAAACAAGGGACACATACAGACTGAAAGTAAAGGGCTGGAAAAAGATATTCCATGCAAATAGAGACCAAAAGAAAGCAGGAGTGGCAATACTCATATCTGATAAAATAGACTTTAAAACAAAGGCTGTGAAAAGAGACAAAGAAGGCCACTACATAATGATCAAAGGATCAATCCAAGAAGAAGATATAACAATTATAAATATATATGCACCCAACATAGGAGCACCGCAATATGTAAGACAAATGCTAACAAGTATGAAAGCAGAAATCAACAATAACACAATAATAGTGGGAGACTTTAATACCCCACTCACACCTATGGACAGATCAACTAAACAGAAAATTAACAAAGAAACGCAAACTTTAAATGATACAATAGACCAGTTAGACCTAATTGATATCTATAGGACATTTCACCCCAAAACAATGAATTTCACCTTCTTCTCAAGTGCTCACGGAACCTTCTCCAGGATAGATCACATCCTGGGCCATAAATCCAACCTTGATAAATTCAAAAAAATCGAAATCATTCCAAGCATCTTTTCTGACCATAATGCATTAAGATTAGATCTCAATTACAGGAGAAAAACTATTAAAAATTCCAACATATGGAGGCTGAACAACACACTTCTGAATAACCAACAAATCACAGAACAAATCAAAAAAGAAATCAAATTATGCATAGAAATGAATGAAAATGAAAACACAACAACCCAAAACCTGTGGGACACTATCAAAGCAGTGCTAAGAGGAAAGTTCATAGCAATACAGGCACACCTCAAGAAACAAGAAAAAAGTCAAATAAATAACCTAACTCTACACCTAAAGCAACTAGAAAAGGAAGAAATGGAGAACCCCAGAGTAAGTAGAAGGAAAGAAATCATAAAAATTAGGGCAGAAATAAATGCTAAAGAAACAAAAGAGACCATAGCAAAAATCAACAAAACTAAAAGCTGGTTCTTTGAAAGGATAAATAAAATTGACAAACCATTAGCCAGACTTATTAAGAAACAAAGAGAGAAAAATCAAATCAATAAAATTAGAAATGAAAATGGAGAGATCACAACAGACAACTCAGAAATACAAAGGATCATAAGAGACTACTATCAGCAATTATATGCCAATAAAATGGACAACGTGGAAGAAATGGACAAATTTTTAGAAAAATACAACTTTCCAAAACTAAACCAGGAAGAAATAGAAAACCTTAACAGACCCATCACAAGCACGGAAATTGAAACTGTAATCAGAAATCTTCCAGCAAACAAAAGCCCAGGTCCAGACGGATTCACAGCTGAATTCTACCAAAAATTTAGAGAAGAGCTAACACCTATCCTACTCAAACTCTTCCAGAAAATTGCAGAAGAAGGTAAACTTCCAAACTCGTTCTATGAGGCCACCATCACCCTAATACCAAAACCTGACAAAGATGCTACAAAAAAAGAAAACTACAGGCCAATATCACTGATGAACATAGATGCAAAAATCCTCAACAAAATTCTAGCAATCAGAATCCAACAGCACATTAAAAAGATCATACACCATGATCAAGTGGGCTTTATCCCAGGGATGCAAGGATTCTTCAATATCCGCAAATCAATCAATGTGATTCACCACATTAACAAATTGAAAAATAAAAGCCATATGATTATCTCAATAGATGCAGAGAAGGCCTTTGACAAAATTCAACATCCATTTATGATAAAAACACTCCAGAAAGCAGGAATAGAAGGAACATACCTCAACATAATAAAAGCTATATATGAAAAACCCACAGCAAACATTATCCTCAATGGTGAAAAATTGAAAGCATTTCCCCTAAAGTCAGGAACAAGACAAGGGTGCCCACTCTCACCGCTACTATTCAACATAGTTCTGGAAGTTCTGGCCACAGCAATCAGAGCAGAAAAAGAAATAAAAGGAATCCACATTGGAAAAGAAGAAGTAAAACTCTCACTGTTTGCAGATGACATGATCCTCTACATAGAGAACCCTAAAGACTCCACCAGAAAATTACTAGAGCTAATCAACGAATATAGTCAAGTTGCAGGATATAAAATCAACACACAGAAATCCCTTGCATTCCTTTACACTAATAATGAGAAAGAAGAAAAAGAAATTAAGGAAACAATTCCATTCACCATTGCAACGAAAAGAATAAAATACCTAGGAATATATCTACCTAAAGAAACTAAAGACCTATATATAGAAAACTATAAAACACTGATGAAAGAAATCAAAGAGGACACTAATAGATGGAGAAATATTCCATGTTCATGGATCGGAAGAATTAATATTGTGAAAATGAATATACTACCCAAAGCAATCTACAAGTTCAATGCAATTCCTATCAAACTACCAGCGGTATTTTTCACAGAACTAGAACAAATAATTTCAAGATTTATATGGAAATACAAAAAACCTCGAATAGCCAAAGCAATCTTGAGAAAGAAGAATGGAGCTGGAGGAATCAACTTGCCTGACTTCAAGCTCTACTACAAAGCCACAGTCATCAAGACAGTATGGTACTGGCACAAAGACAGAAATATAGATCAATGGAACAAAATAGAAAGCCCAGAGATAAACCCACACACCTATGGACACCTTATCTTTGATAAAGGAGGCAAAAATATACAATGGAGTAAAGACAATCTCTTTAACAAGTGGTGCTGGGAAAATTGGTCAACAACTTGTAAAAGAATGAAACTAGATCACTTTCTAACACCACACACAAAAGTAAACTCAAAATGGATTAAAGATCTAAATGTAAGACCAGAAACTATAAAACTCCTCGAGGAGAACATAGGCAAAACACTCTCTGACATAAATCACAGCAGGATCCTCTATGATCCACCCCCCAGAATTCTGGAAATTAAAGCAAAAATAAATAAATGGGATCTAATCAAAATTAAAAGCTTCTGCACAACAAAGGAAAATATAAGCAAAGTGAAAAGACAGCCTTCTGAATGGGAGAAAATAATAGCAAATGAAGCAACTGACAAACAACTAATCTCAAAAATATACAAGCAACTTATGCAGCTCAATTCCAGAAAAATAAATGACCCAATCAAAAAATGGGCCAAAGACCTAAATAGACATTTCTCCAAAGAAGACATACGGATGGCTAACAAACACATGAAAAGATGCTCAACATCACTCATTATCAGAGAAATGCAAATCAAAACCACAATGAGGTACCACTTCACACCAGTTAGAATGGCTGCGATCCAGAAGTCTGCAAGCAATAAATGCTGGAGAGGGTGTGGAGAAAAGGGAACCCTTTTACATTGTTGGTGGGAATGCAAACTAGTACAGCCACTATGGAGAACAGTGTGGAGATTCCTTAAAAAATTGCAAATAGAATTGCCTTATGACCCAGCAATCCCACTGCTGGGCATACACACCGAGGAAACCAGAATAGAAAGAGACACATGTACCCCAATGTTCATCGCAGCACTGTTTATAATAGCCAGAACATGGAAACAACCTAGATGTCCATCAGCAGATGAATGGATAAGAAAGCTGTGGTACATATACACAATGGAGTATTACTCAGCCATTAAAAAAAATACATTTGAATCAGTTCTAAGGAGATGGATGGAACTGGAGCCGATTATACAGAGTGAAGTAAGCCAGAAAGAAAAACACCAATACAGTATACTAACGCATATATATGGAATTTAGAAAGATGGGGATGATGACCCTGTATGCGAGACAACAAAAGAGACTCAGATCTATAGAGTGAACTGTTGGACTCTGGGGGAGAGAGGGAGGGAGAGGGTGGGATGAGAAGGGAGAATGGCATTGAAACATGTATACTATCAAGCAAGAAACGAATCGCCAGTTGATGTCAGATGCAGAATGCAGGATGCTTGGGACTGGTGCAAGGAGAGGACCCAGAGGGATGGCATGGGGTGGGAGGTGGGAGGGGATTCATGTTTGGGAACGCTTGTACACTCGGGGTGAATTCATGTCAATGTTTGGCAAAACCAATACAGTAATGTAAAGTAAACTAAAGTTAAAATAAAAATTAAAAAAAAAAATCCTATGTACTCTACCTATTCATCTCTCCTCCCCAGTCCCTGGCAAACACTGAAATTATTTTTTCTCCATGGTTTTGCCATTTCTAGAATGTCATATAGCTGAGACCATATAATATGTACTCCTTTCAGATTTTAGTAATATGCATTTAAAGTTCCTCCTGATCTTTTCATGCATGGCTTGACACCTCACTTCTTTTTAGCACTGATTAATATTCTATTGTCTGGATGTACCAGAGTTCAGTTATCCTTTCACCTACTGAAGGACATTTTGGTTTCCTCCAACTTTTGGCAAATTATGGATAAACTTTCTATGAACACTTGCGTGCAGATTTCTGTGTAGAGACAGGTTTTCAAATCCTTTGGGTAAATACCAAGGAGTGTGATTGCTGGACTGTATGGTATGAGTACATATTTTTACTGTTGTAAGAAACTGCCAAACTATCTTCCAAAGTGGCTGTACCATTTTGCATTCCTACAAGCAATGAAAGAGAACTCAGCATTTGGTGTTGTCAATGTTCCAAATTTTGGCCATTCTAACAGGTATGTAGGTATCTCACTGCATATAGTCTTAATTTCTTGATGACATTTGCCCACTTTTAAATGCCTGAGCCTGGAGTGACACTCACTGCTTTTAACTCACAGCCCACTGGCCAGAACTAGACATAGCCCAGAGCCTGACAGCAGATCTGAGAAATACAAGGGAGTGCCTGGGTGCTGAGGAAGAACAAAGGTCCCTGCCACAGGGCTTAAACCCCTGGGAATGGCTTTCTTAGCACCTGTATCCCAACTTTATCTCTTGCCATGGATCCAGGTTTATTCTGGTGTGCAAGTTGGACTGGAAAAGCAGTCTCTCTTCTGTGATTGAGAAAGAACTGGGACTTGGAACCCAGAAAGCGCTTTGGAAGCAAAGTCAGGAGTTAGATATGCTAGACCACCAGGAACATCTGGCTGACTTGGGGCACACATCGGAGGGCGCTGCAAGAGTTTCTCCCTCCTCCTCTCTATTCAGATCTGAAAGCACCCAACTATCAAGGAAATCCAGAGCAAGCGAGCACAGCCATGCCTCGGCACAGCTCTTTGTTCCCGCTGCCCAAGGAGGCAACCCTACTTTAAGCCAGCAGTCGGACTGCCACAGAATCCAAGGGCACTGCACAAGGGGCGACTTGGGACCATGGCTGCTCAGGTGTGGTGTTCTCTTCAGACCCTGACATCTCTGGCTTTATACTGGCCAAAGTCCCCCATAGAAAAGTCGGGCATCGGAGTATCCTACATATCATATCTCTTGTGCCAATTTAAAAAATAATGATAATCACTAAAGAAATAGCTTGTAAGTTGCAGCAGCATCTTATCTGAAAGTGAACCAGCCATACTGTTCAGATATTATATTATATTATGAAATTCACGTTGTAGTCTCTTCAATGTAAAGAATCATTTCAGTGAACAAAGTACCTTTTTTTCTTCCAATTTCTGTTTTAATTAGAAAAGTGATGGAAAATCTAGAAGTACTTCCCTATAGCTAGTTTAAAAAAATATATTTGGAAACCTTGAAAATATTGGTAAATTATAAAAGAAATTGAACTCTGATACTTTTCTCTTATTTTATTGTTCCCTATTCTCTGAAAAGCCTTCAACGTTGTATTTCTATCTCAGAGTAAGGATGCATTTTCCTCTCAGAACCTGAAGGTATTCTAATTATATGTAAATCAGTTCACAGAAATAAATATCCATGGTTAAAGGACATTTAAAATGTTAAAAGGTTTTTCTCAACCGTTCACTGTTTAAAATAAAGTCTATTTCCAGAACCCTGGTAGCTCTAACCCCCTTTCACGACTTCACAGAAGCACATGCAAAGCCATTTTTCCTGGGCTCTTCTCTTCCCTGAAAGACCTCAAATGGGGAATCACAGTTTGATTCTGATTTTGAGGCAATTCTATGTTAATCAACTTTTTTTTTTTTTAACAGTGAAAACTTTTTTCCCTTTTACTCAGAATCAAAACAGACAATTGGACAGAGAAACTAAATAGAAATCAAGAAAGCTGCTATCATATTGGAAAGGATATCTTAAGTATTCTCCTCTAAGTCCTGAAAACACTGCACACATGTATGTTTAAAGTATGATTGCCTTGATGCCTATATTTTGCTCTAATTCCCTGGCCATAAACACCAACAAAATGCTGATGATTCCTCTCTCTGTCTCCACGCCCAGAATCCTCGGCTCACAGAGCTGAATGCCTATTTAATATCTGCACTTTGTTATCTCACAGGCATTGTAAGCTGAGCATGTTCAAAACGTAATCCTTGATCTGCAGATCTACCCCCACCCCGCCCCGCCCCGACTTTCTCCCTCTCAACAACAGGCAGTGCTGGGCTTCAGGTCTCAGGACAAAAGCACAGCAGTTATCCTTCATTCTGCATTTTCTCTCAGTCCACTTCCAACCCATCAGCTAAGTTTTCTTGGCCCCATCCTCAAAATTTGTCCAGAATGTGACTATGTGTTATCAACTCCATGATCATTACTCTGGTCCAAGCCACCATCACGGTTTGCCTACATTTTTTGTACCGGTCTTTTCCCTAATTGTGACCTAGCCCTCCTAGAGGCTACTTTGAACACCCTAGTTAGCTAGAATGATCTTTTGAAAACATAAAAAGAGTCATTTTACTTCAGAGCTCTAAACTCTCCATGACCTCCCCGTGTCAAAGCAAAGTCCTATTCGTGAAGATGGCCATCAGGCACATGAAAATATGCTCAACATCACTAATTATTAGAGAAACACAAATCAAAACTATAGTGAGGTGCCACTTCACACCAATCAGAATGGCCATCAGAGAGACTTTCCTGTGTCCGAAGGTTAAGACTTTACCTTGCAGTGCAAGGGGTGCAGGTTCAATCCCTGGTCAGGGAACTAAGATCCTACATGCCTGGAGGCCAAAATACATCAAATAGAAGCAATATTGTAACAAATTCAACAAATACTTTAAAAATGGTCCACATCAGGAAAAAAAATTTTTAAACTGGCCATAATTAAAAATCTACAAATAATAAATGTTGGAGAGGGTTTGGAGAAAAAGGAAACTTCCTACACTGTTGGTGGGAATGTAAATTAGTGCAGCCACTATGGAGAACAGTATGTAGGTTCCTCAAAACACTAAAAACAGAGGTGCCATATGATCCAACAATTTCACTCCTGGGCATACACCCAGACAAAACTGTAATTCAAAAAGATTCATAGGATAATTATTCACAGCAACCAAGACATGGAAACAACTTAAATGTACATCAATGGATGAATGCATAAAGAAGATGAGGTACATATATACAATGGAATACTCCTCGGCCATAAAAAAGAATGAAATAATGCCTTTTGCAGCAACATGGTTGGACCTAGAGAAAATCATACTAAGTAGAGTAAGTCAGAAGGATAAAGACAAATGCTGTATGATATCACTTATATGTGAATCTAAAATATGATACAAATGAACTTATCTACAAGAGAGAGTCACAGAGAGAGAGAACAAAGTTGTGATTACTAAGGGGGAGGTGGCTGGGGATGGAATGGACTGGGAGTTTGGGATCAGCAAATGCGAATTGGTATATATAGAATGGATAGACAACAAGGTCCTACTGTATAGCATGGGGAGCTATAGTTAATATCCTGTGGCAAACCATAATGGAAAAGATATGAAAAGAATGTATATGTGTATATGTATAACTGAATCACTTTGCTGTGAATAAATACTTGAATAAACTAAAAAAATTTTTTAAGCAACATGCTATTAAAATGGCCCCTAAAACTCCCTTTAATCTCATTTCCTACATTTCTCTCCTGATTCACTCAGTTCAAGTTCAGGGCATTTGTTTCTCAAACTCACCAGATGTGTTTCCACCACAGGACCTTTGCATTGACTGTTCCTTTGCCAAGGATGCTTTTCCCCAGACATTTGCAAGATTCTTGCTCCTTCATCAAACTGATGACCACAGATGTAGCATCCTCACTGCTATCCTGCCCTCCCTTCCCTACTGCATCTTCCTTCATACTTATCATCTAACGTACTTTATCCTGTACTTTATCACTTCCTTCTTCTAGTATATAAACTCCACAAGGGCAGAGATTTTTATGTTTTGTTCACAGCTGTGTCTATTCACTTAGGAATGATACCTGGCACACAGTAGACACTTAACAAATATTTGTTGAATAAATAAGATTCAACGCATTTGGATAAATTAGGGACTGATTCCCTCCTTTCATGCCTTCTAACACTTCTCACTTGCACATTTGTGGTACATGAACCGATGACAGGCCAAGGGGCTCCTTGTTGCCGGATCAGCAGGGGCTAAGCTTGTACTCAAACCTTGAGGATATGATGTGCAATGTCTGAATGCACCCACAGGCTGCACACTGGATCTTATTTCTGAGCTGGACTGGCTGCACCAGGTCAGTCTCTGCAGATACCTTTATGGAATGAGGTGAGGCTGTGTACAAATCTGTCACACCAGGGACTGTGATACCCCCAGATCACTCATCTTACAAGACAGAGCTGCAGGGGGCAGAGGGCAGGGGTGATTCTGAAGATAGCTACATGGATATGGGTAAATCAGACTGCCTCCAACACCTTTCTGGTCAGGAGAGGGTTATAAGTAAAAATTTGGATTTCACCAAGTGCTAGTAGACCTGCAGACAGGGGTTCAAACAATTGAGAAGCAACTTCCCTCCTCTACCACACACACTATCCAGCTCTGTCTCCTCTGAGCTCAGTGAGCTACAGGCATGAACTAGGCTGTGAGCCAAAGAGATACTCCCAGAGAACTTCCAAAACATTTAGCACGGACTGAGGGCTCAAGCAGCTCAGGGCAAAGACCTTCTGACATTTGGATTATGCTGCTAACAGGACTTCATCAGTAGCCAAGGACTGGCTGGACCCGGGGAAACTTGGGCCCCACTTGGGGGACATCCCCAGCTGTGCCAAGTCCTGGATGCTCTGCCTTGCGGTCTCACCAAGCTGGAGGTGATGCTTAGGGACAGCATCAGTTGTCACTGATATAAATGAGCTGGGTCCATTGGGTGAGCTGCTTTCAACATATCCTGAAAAATTCTAAGATGTGATGAGATCCAAACATGTCACAAGCAGAAAGGGCAAGAAATGTTTCCAAGTCTCATTTGCTCTTATGAAGTGACATCTAGAAAGAAAATGAATCCGATGAAGAGGAAAAGGCGAATTATGATATTAAAAATTCATTTCCATTTAGCAAATTTCCTATTAGCATCACAATTCAGGATACTTTAATAATTAGAGCCTCACATAGGTGGCATAATTGGCTGCCTCACTGATAGGATTTAAGGAACATCAGAAAAATCCCTTCTCCTAAATCGCTTCTTCAACAGCCTGAGTCACCCCCCAGGGCTGGACAGAGCTGACCCTTCCTGGGTTCCTCTTCTAAGTACACATCCTCAGGGTGGGAGGTGACAGCCACTCAGGCCTAGCCCTCCCCGGCAAGTGGGTAGAGCAGATGAGAGCCCCGAAGGAAAGACTGAGCATGGGAAGGGAGGCTCCCGGAGGCCACTAGGCACCCCAGGAGGCTTCTCCTCTTCCAACCGTCTTCACAGTGACCCATTCCTGCTGAAGACCTTTTGTCTTCAGGAGAGCACTTTTTGCTCGAGAGGCGAATGTTTTCTGCAAATTCACAGGAGAAATGGCAGGAACTGTGTAGTGGGACATCCTTCAGACAGGGAAGAGTTCTGCCATGGTCTGGGGTCAGGAGGGATAGGGGTACGCCCTGCACTCAGAGCAGTTCCAACTGGCAGTACCAGTCAGGGCACCTCTGAGGACCCACTAGATTCCGTGCCTGCCTTCAGCCAGGTTCCTGCTGAGCCTCTGGAACAAGTAAAGGATCCTGTTGTGACATAATCATAGATACCCATGCTCACGCTTGAAAACAAGGTAAGTCCAGAGGAGGCAGGCCCCTGATCCAACAATAATGCTGAGGCTCCCAGTGCCTCTGCCTCTGTTTTCAACAGAAGGTGAAAGGGGAAGGTGAGTTTCTTCCCTGGACTTCAGCCCCACCCACTCCCAAGTCCACGCTCATTTCCCCCAAGCAACTAGAGGGGCTTCTGAAGTGCTAGGCTGAACTGCTGTTTTCTGTTTAAAAGTCATCAATAACTCCCCAGTAACGCTGGGTTCAGAAGATCCCCCTGAGGAGGGCATGGCAACCCATTCCAGTGACCTTGCCTGGAGAATTTCCATGGACAAAGGAACCTGATGGGCAACTGTCCATAAGGTCACAAAGAATCAGACATGACTGAGTGACTAAGCACACACACACCCTCAAGAAAAAGGCCCACCCCTGGCCCAGTATTAGTGGCAAAGAATCCGCCTGCCAGTGCAAGAGACATATGAGACCCAGGTTTGATCCCTGAGTTACGAAGTTCCCCTGGAGAAGGAGGAAACGGTAATCTACTCCAGTATTCTTGCCGGTAGAATTCATGGACAGAGGAACCTGGCGGGCTACAGTCCATAGCGTCACAACTGAAGTGACTTAGCATGCACGCACTGGCCCAGGATATCTAGTTGCACAAGATCTGGGTGCTGTCCATTCTCAGGCTTCCTCCCACCACCTTCCCACATGACCCTTGCATTCAGCTACAAGCACAGCTCCCAAGATGCCCATACACTGAGGCCTGGTGTGCTCGCCTCTGCCAACCAAGGCCTGCTCCACCTCATGTTCCCAAGGGTCAGCCTTGGTCCTGTTCTGGAAAGATGGGATGGTAAAAGAGGGTGAGATAGAGTAAGTTAGAATGCAAGAAAATCTGATTTTTACTAAGATTCAGTTGTTTTTCTTAACAAGCACTCCTCATGCTGTTGCGAGTCTTTGGTTAATTTCCAAAGTTCTGAAAAAGTTAATCTTGATAGTTTGTGTGTGTTTGCATGTTTATCAGTATTGTCATGGCTTTTATGAAGGAGTAGGCTTTCAGAGGTCTTTACTCTGCCAGTCCACAAGTATTCTTACCAGTGGACTGATTTTTGATGAAGGTGTGAAGGCAATTCACTGGGTAAAAGACAGTCTTTCTGCAAATGGGCTGAAACAATTAAATATTTATATGCAATCAATTAATACATAAAAACAAAAGGAACTTTCATCCACACCATGTGCCATACAAGAAAATAATCCAAAAGGTTCAAAGACCCTAAAGTAAAACCTAAAGCTACAAAATTCCTAGAAGAAAACCTAACAGAAAATCTCCATGGCTTTGAATAGGCAAAGATCCTAGATACAATGTTAAATATGTGATCCTTACAAGAAAAAAATGACCCTTGTGAACTTAAGCAATTTCCTTTAAACCACTAAAACTTAGTTCTATTTTGAAGGTAAGAAGAAAGACTTTCTCTCAGTACACTATTTCTCCCCATCCTCTCTCTCTGATTTTTTTTTAAAGTAATGAATGTCTGCTATCAAAAAGTCTACAAACAATAAATGCTGGAGAGGGTGTGGAAAAAAAGGAACCCTCTTACACTGTTGGTGAGAATGCAAACTAGTACAGCCACTATGAAGAATAGTGTAGAGATTCCTTTAAAAACTGGAAATAGAACTGCCATATGACCCAGCAATCCCACTGCTGGGCATACACACCAAGGAAACCAGAATTGAAAGAGACACTTGTACCCCAATGTTCATCACAGCACTGTTTACAATAGCCAGGACATGGAAGCAACCTAGATGGCCATCAGCAGACAAATGAATAAGAAAGCTGTGGTACATATACACAATGGAATATTACTCAGCTATTAAAAAGAATGCATTTGAATCAGTTCTAATGAGGTGGATGAAACTGGAGCCTATTATATAGAGCGAGGTAAGTCAGAAAGAAAAACACCAATACAGTATATTAATGCATATATATGGAATTTAGAAAGATGGTAACGATGACCCTATATGTAAGACAGCAAAAGAGACACAGATGTAAAGAACAGACTTTTGGACTCTGTGGGAGAAGGCGAGGGTGGGATGATTTGAGAGAATAGCACTGAAAACATGTATATTATCATATGTGAAACAGATGGCCAGTCCAGGTTCGATGCATGAGACAGGGTGCTCAGGCCTGGTGCACTGGGATGACCATGAGGGACGGGATGGGGTGGGAAGTGGGAGGGAGGGTCAGGATGGGGAACACATGTACACCCATGGCTGATTCATGTGAATGTATGGCAGAAACCACCACAATATTGTAAAGTAATTAGCCTCCAATTTAAATAAATTTAAAAAAGAAAAATAAATAAAAGTAATGACACATCAGTGTTATACTATAAGATGTTATTAGTATAGTATTCTGTTCATTTCCAAGGCAAACCATTCAATATCACGGTAATCCAAGCCTATGCCCCAGCCAGTAACACTGAAGAAGCTGAAGTTGAATGGTTCTATGAAGACCTACAAGACCTTTTCGAACTTAACACCCAAAAAAGATGTCCTTTTCATTATAGGGGACTGGAATGCAAAAGTAGGAAGTCAAGAAACACCTGGAGTAACAGGCAAATTTGGCCTTGGAGTGCGGAATGAAGCAGGGCAAAGGCTAATAGAGTTTTGCCAAGAGAACGCACTGGTCATAGCAAACACCCTCTTCCAACAACACAAGAGAAGACTCTACACATGGACATCACCAGATGGTCAACACCGAAATCAGACTGATTGTATTCTTTGCAGCCAAAGATGGAGAAGCTCTATNTGGTTTTAGAAAAGGCAGAGGAACCAGAGATCAAATTGCCAACATCCACTAGATCATCGAAAAAGCAAGAGAGTTCCAGAAAAACATCTATTTCTGCTTTATTGACTATGCCAAAGCCTTTGACCTGTGGATCACAATAAACTGTGGAAAATTCTGAGAGAGATGGGAATACCAGACCACCTGACCTGCCTCTTGAGAAACCTATATGTAGGTCAGGAAACAACAGTTAGAACTGGACATGGAACAACAGACTGGTTCCAAAGAGGAAAAGGAGTACACCAAGGCTGTATATTGTCACCCTGCTTATTTAACTTACATGCAGAGTACATCATGAGAAATGCTGGGCTGGAAGAAGCACAAGCTGGAATCAAAATTGCCAGGAGAAATATCAATAACCTCAGATATGCAGATGACACCACCCTTATGGCAGAAAGTGAAGAGGTACTAAAAAGCCTCTTGATGAAAGTGAAAGTGGAGAGTGAAACAGTTGGCTTAAAGCTCAACATTCAGAAAACAAAGATCATGGCATCTGGTCCCATCATTTCATGGCAAATATATGGGGAAACAGTGGAAACAGTGTCAGACTTTATTTTTCTGGGCTCCAAAATCACTGCAGATGGTGACTGCAGCCATGAAATTAAAAGACGCTTACTCCTTTGAAGGAAAGTTATAACCAACCTAGATAGCATATTAAAAAGCAGAGACACTACTTTGCCAACAAAGGTCCGTCTAGTCAAGGCTATGGTTTTTCCTGTGGTCATGTATGGTTGTGAGAGTTGGACTCTGAAGAAAGGTGAGTGCCGAAGAATTGATGCGTTTGAACTGTGGTGTTGGAGAAGACTCTTGAGAGTCCCTTGGACTGCAAGGAGATCCAACCAGTCCATTCTAAAGGAGATCAGTCCTGGGTGTTCATTGGAAGGAATGATGCTAAAGCTGAAACTCCAATACTTTGGCCACCTCGTGCAAAGAGTTGACTCATTGGAAAAGACTCTGATGCTGGGGGGGATTGAGGGCTGGAGGAGAAGAGGACGACAGAGAATGAGATGGCTGGATGGCATCACCGCCTCAATGGACATGAGTTTGAGTAAATTCTGGGAGTTGGTGATGGACAGGAGGCCTGGCGTGCTGCAATTCATGGGGTTGCAAAGAGTCAGACACGACTGAGCAACTGAACTGAACTGATTGAGAGTTTCATTCATATTGTTGGTGAGCCATCTAAAGAAGTGAGAGGATTCAGGTTAAAACTGACCAGGCATCCTGAAAACAGGTGGTAGTGGTAAGATGTTTAGGGATCCTGGGGAATTAAATCTTAAATACAATGGTAAATATATGATCTTTAAAAGGAAAAAGTGAATTTCATCAAAATTCACTTCTTCTAAATCATTGTTAAAGGAATAGAAAGACAAGCCACAGACTAGGCGAAAATATTTGGAAATCATATATCTGATAGAAGACTTGTATCCACAATATAGAAAGTATTCTCAATACAAGCTCTCAAACAAACAATTCAATCTTAAAATGGTCAAAATATTTGACCAAACATATGTGAAACAAGAAGCATGGATGGTAAGTAAGCACTTGAAAAAGGATTCAAGATCTTTAGTTATTAGAGAAATACAAATCAAAATCACAATGAGATAGCACATCACAGTCATAAAATGGCTAAAATTAAAGAGACTGTTGTTGTATACCAAGTGTGAGTGAGGGTGCAGAGCCACTGAGACTCTTAATGACTGGTTTTAGCCGTTGTTCAGTCACTAAGTCACGTCTAACTCTTTGCAACCCCGTGGGCTTTAAAATTATACAACTATTTTGGGAAACCATATGGCAATTTTTAAAAAGTATATACCAGTATATTCCTATCATATTCCCCAGTCACTCCACTCCTAGGTATTTAACCAGGAGGAATGAAAGCATGTGTCTACTTACAGACTTGTACTTCGATAGTCATTGCAGCTTTACATGTAATAGCCAGAATCTAGAAACAACAAAATATTTATCAAGAGATGAAGGGGTAAACGAATTTTACCACAGTCATATAATAAAATACTGCTCACCAAAAATGAGGAATAAAGTATTGATAAATCAGCCATGTGGATGATTTCAAAATAAATATGCTAAGCAAAAGAAATATAAACAAAATATAAATAAATCTAAACAAAATATGCTAATCAAAAATAGATCTAAAGCAAAAAATTATACATACTGTGCCATTCTCATTTATCTAAATTCTAGGAAATGTCACTTTATTCCATTTGTTCAACACAAACTAACACACAGAGGCAGAGAGCAGAAAGTGATGGAGCAGGGGCTAGCATGGGTGGGAGGCAAGAGATGCAAAAGGTCCCCAAAAGTTTTTGGACATGATGGGTATGTGATGGTGTCACCAGTATATACATATGTCAAAACTTAGATTTAAGACGTGCATTTTATTGTATGTCAATTATTCCCATAATGCTGTTGAAAATAATAAAACCCAGGACCATCAATCAAATCAGTGTGTGACTGTAAGATATTTTGTTAAGACATGTAAGAAAATTAACCCAGAGACTTCCTGGTAGTCTAGGGCTAAGAAACTCTGTGTTCCCAACACATGGGGCCCAGGTTTGATCCCTGTTTGGGGAGCTAGATCGCATAAGCTGAAACTAACAGTTTACATGCTACAACTAAAGATCCTATTATACATGATGCAACTAAAGATCACTCATACTATGACTAAGGCCCAGCACTTTTTAAAAAGAAGAATTAACCAAATAGAACTTCCCAGATATACAAATGGGCTTTAGGAACTTAAAGCAAGATCTCACAGTCTTCAGAAAGGAGGAGTACCTTTTGCATGGGGAAAGAAAGTGGATCATTCTGACAGAGGACAGAGTGAAGAAGATCTATGAAAGGAAAATCAAAATAAAGTTGGTATTGCTGAGAGAGCTCTCTAAAATGGAGCCAGCAACATTGGTAATTATTAGAGAAATTAAAATTAAAATTGCAATGACGTTCCACCCACACCAGTCAGAATGACCATCATTAAAACATCTACCAATGCTAGAGAGGGTGTGGAGAGAAAGGCACTCTGTGACACTGTTGATGGGAATGTAAATTGGTGCATCCACTACAGAAAAGAGTATGGAGGTTTCTCAAAAAACTAAAAATAGAACTATCGTATAATCCTGCAACCCCACTCCCAGGCATATATCCGGGGAAAAAAACCATAACTCAAAGAGATACTTGCACCCCAATATTCATAGCAACACTACTTACAATAGCCAAGGCATAGAAGCAACCTAAATGTCCACTGACAGATGAATGGATAAAGAAGATGTGGTACATAGATAGAATTGAATATTACTCAGCCATAAAAAGAATGAAATAATCCCATTTGCAGCAACATAGATGGACCTAGAGATTATCAAACTAAATAAAGTAAGTCAGAAAGAAAAAAGATATATACCCTCAGATATCACTTATATGTGGAATCTAAAATATGACACGAATGACCTCATCTATGAAAGAGAAACAGGTTCACAGACATACATAAAAGACTTGAGGTTGATGGGAAGATGGCAGCAGGGGAGGTTCAGAGTTTGGGATTAGCAGAGGCAAACTATTATATACAGTATGGATAAACAACAGAGGGAACTATATTCAATATCCTGTGATAAACCAAAATGGAGAAGAATAGGAAAAGAATGTGCATATATACATACAAATATATATGTATACACACACACATATATAAATGAGTCACTTTACCGTACAGCAGAAATTAACACAACATTGTAAATCAACTACACATCAACAAAATAAATTAAAAAATAATAAAATAGAGCCAGGAGGCCATTAAGGAAGTGTGACTTTGCACATCTCAGCCTGGATGGAATCTGACCTACTGACCTGCCAGAAACTCAAGATACTTATTGGACTTCTGCCCTAAAGCAATTTGTGATTCCTTAAGGATAAATGTTTTCTGACTCGTATCAAAGTCCATCACAATTCTCACCAGGCAACTTTTAACCACCTCGTACTTTTTGTCTTTACAAGTTCCTAATGCTTTCTCTTCCTTGGAACACTCTTTTGGGGTTACCTGAATCTGTATCTCCCAAATTGCAGTTCCTAAGACTTCAAATAAATTCTTTTCTATTTTCAGTCTTTTTTGAGTTAACAGATCACTTTTACAAATGGCCCAATTCTGTGTCCACAGCCTCTCCAATATAGCTTGGCATCTCCACCCATCAAGATGTGGAATCTCTCTTCAGACCCTCTGACTCTGGGCTGACTTGAGAACATTCTTTGGCTGATAGGATGCAAAGAAATTGATGGTGTGTTAGTTCCAAGCCCAAGCTTCAAGGCTTCTTCTATTCTCCAGCTCTCTTCCTTGGTTGCCTGCCTGCATTCTGAGAATCAGCCTGCGTGAGCCTGCTGCAGGATGAAAGAACTCTTGAAAGTCAGCTGATGACCAGACTGCCTCCAGAAGCAGAGCCTCCTGGATGACTTATAGCTGATCACATATCATGATGGAGCCCAGCTAAGACCAGAAAAATTGTCCAAATGAGCCCCACGTAAATTGCCAAAATGCACACTGTGAGCTTGCTGTTTAAACCACTGAAGTCTGTTACACAGCAGTAGGTAACTGATACACGTGCATCATCTCTTGTAATTCACACAACAGCCAGAGAGACAAGACACATTATCCCTATTTCAGGCAGACCTAAGGCTCAGAGCAAGTCTCACAACTGCCTAGGGTCACACAGCTAGCAAATGGCTTTGTAGTCATCAGACCTATGTACCAATATTCTGGCTCTCCTCCCAGGCACTTGGTGTGACTGATGTGGAGCAGAGTATCAGGACTTGTTTTGGACAAAAGCTTAAGTGAAAGCAATGTGAGTCACTTCCAGGAGAAGAACTCTGAAAGAAACGCATTATTTGCTAAGTTCCCTTCCTCTTGCTGCCGTACACAGAGATGCACCGTGTGGTGGCTGTCCCTTCTGTCCAGGCCTCTGAATGTGATCTGGGGGACAGCCCCCAGCCCACCCATGATGGACATCACACATGAGAGTGAAATAAACCCTTTTTAGTCTAAGTCTTTGAGATTAGGGATTATCAGTGCAGCCCAGCCTAGCCCATCCTAATGGATACAGCAGCTGGGCCAGGATTAAACTTCATATCTATGTCATTCCAAAACCCACACTTTCACTCACAAATGAGTGGGTAAGTAAATGAATTCTATCCAAAGGACGAGCAAGACCAGCAGCACTAACTGAAATGGGAGAAAACAGATGAAAGACAACAAATGAACGCAGTTGAGACAGCAGAGGTCAGAGGACACATTTTCCATCCAGAGGTCAGAGAAGGCAAGCAAGCATCTAGGGAGTGTAGGGATGAGGTCCCTCCTGCCACAGCCCTTCAGAGCTGTGCACGGGGCTGGAGAGACAGCCAGCTTCTGCTTCGCATCAGAAAGTCTCTGAAGAATTGACTCAAAGCAGGCACAAAGGAGCAGCCATGAGCGTGGGTGGGACTCCAGTCCTTCTCCCTCTGGGTTCAGTTCAGTTGCTCAGTCGTGTCTGACTCTTTGCGACCCCATGGACTGCAGCACACCAGGCCTCCCTGTCCATCACCAACTCCCAGAGTTTACCCAAACTCATGTCCACTGAGTCGGTGATGCCATCCAACCATCTCATCCTCTGTCGTCCCCTTCTCCTCCTGCCTTCAGTCTTTCCCAGCATCAGCTTGTAAGTGATCCTGCCTCAGGGAACCCCAGAATGGGACATCCAGGGTCCCTCCTGTGGTTGGGGCGTCTCCTCCTGGCTTGACCATCCTGGTTGCTGCTCACTGCTGGATTTTCTTCCCCTCAAATTAGGGTGGCTTCTCAGCATCCTCTTATTCAAACCTCTTCAACAAAACTAACCAAGATCTTCTGATTTATCAACTCATATCCTGAATCTGACATCTCCTGTTGCCCACCAGCAACTGTGGATTCAAATTCAACTCATCTGCTTCCACTTTGAACTCTCCAATTTAGGAGAGTTCCAATACCAAACTTTAATTCTATGCAAATAAACAAATGCTTATCTGGAGGCTATTGTATGCACAGAGCTATGGCCAGGAAATAAATAAAACATCCTCTCTCCCTGGAGGGACTCACAGTCCAGTAAGGGAGACAGATGTCAGTAAAGAGAGCCTTAATTCAAGGCCACCTTTAAGAAGGGCTGCATTAGAGGGCCAAAGACAACCAGAAAACAGGTGAATCGGTGAGATTCAAGCTCTCCAAGTTCCCCTCAGGGCCTGGACCTACTTGTCTCCGTGTTTTTATCATAATTTGCTACAATGCAATTGTATTGGTTTTGCCTCAATAATGAGCAGTCTTGGGAACATAATTAAATGTTTTCAATCAATGTAATGGGCTTCCCTGGTGGCTCAGTGGTAAAGAATCTGCCTGTCAATGCAAGAGACGCAGGTTCAATCCCTGGGTCAGGAAGATCCCCTGGAGAAGGAAATGGCAACCTACTCCAGTATTCTTGCCTGGGAAATCCCATGGACAGAGGAGCCTAGCAAGCTACAGCCCTGGGGTTGCAAAGAATAGGACCCAACTGAGCAGCTAGACAGCAAGAACAATCACTATAACAATAAGTGACTTATAGTGCCTTACAGTGTAAGGCAAGGATGCGATAACAACAGAGGTCCACACTGTAGGAAGGGCGGTGGCCCCCAGAGGCTCCAGGTAGCTCTGTCGTCTGAGGCGACCACTGTCTCCCTCTGTGAGCAAAGCACTCACACACTGATGTCTGTGGGTCGCAGTTCCTATCCTGCTCACTTCTGCCGCACAAAGTTGTGGGGTTGTTTTGCCTTTCCACTAAGTAAAATGCATCAGCTAGATGACAACAACACACCCCTCCATGAGGTGCTTTTCCTTACCCACTTCAGAGCTTTCAGCTGTCTTCATAATGGTGGAGGTCACTGCAATTCTGACCTCCAGGTACCTGGGGGCTGGAGTGTTGTTTATAATACTACTTGTCACCCTGAGATCCACCCTTTGAACAAAGTAACCAGAAGATGAAAAAGTTATATGCCTACTATAATAATAATTTAAAAAAAGGAAGCCAAACTTATTGATTCAGATTGCATTAAGACAAAGAACCCTTGACAAATCACAGAGAATAAAGCAGGAAAGACCAAAGAGGCTTCTGACCATGTGCGGATGTAAGTTAATAGAAGCCAGATATGAATTAACAGAGACTTTTCCTGTTCTGCTATTGGAAGATCACAGATGGTGAGCCTTAGAATGCCATGCCTGGCACACAGTAGGTACTCAGTAAATGCAATAGAGCAATCTCATGAGTTGTGTGGGTAGAGAAAAGAGAAACTGTTCATAGGTATCAGGGTCAAAAATTAAATATTCTTCTCAACATAAGCTGGCAGATTTCTCATTATAATCACATATTCATTAATTTGGCCAAGAAATCTATTCACTACACATTTACTGAGTTCATGCTATGTTTCAGGCGCTCGTCGGGATATTGGGCTCACTGCAGGAAACAAGTCCCTCCTCTGGTGACTGCAGTCTAGTGATGATGCAGATAGTGAAGCTGTAAACTGAAAAATCAGGCTGTGATTTGTCCTATGGAGAAAATCAAACAGTGACATGATAGTGCCTGGCTGGCATAGGGGGGTGGGGCCAAGAAGGCCTCTGAGGAATGACACTTAAGCAGAAACCTGAAAGATCACTAGTTTCTTTCTGTGACTCCTAAAGGAAAAGCATGGGTGCAGAAGGAACAGCTTGCACAAGAAACCTAATGTGAGAAAGAGCTTGGAATGGAAATGGGAACATGGGATAATTTAAAATGTGGGAATGTTGTTTTAAAATTGACACTTAAAAAAAGGTAGTACTTGTTGCCAATGATACTTGTCTACTAATCTCAACATGATGGAGTGAACAGACGCCACTAATTCTGAAACCACTCCATTCATGGCAACCCCAGGTGGCACTGGAAAGGTATGGGATAGTCAGGCATCCTGCTCACCATGGACCTCAGGCAAGCCACTCACTACTCGGGCCCGTTTCCAGCTGAAAAAGCCAAAGCCGCTGACCCACAGTAGTGTTTCTGAGGATCAGATGAGACCATTTGTTATATTTACAGCAGGGCTTGTTGTCAATGCCTCACACTGTGCAGTCTGTTGGCAGAAAGGAGAGGGGTGCAAACACCTACTGGAATGGGCTGAGCAAAGGTCCTTGGCAAGGTCTGTCCTCAAGACCTGTGATTTGACCCTTAGAGGCTGGTTTGTAAAGTAAGCCCATCACCGGCATCCTCAAATGGCTGGAATTGAGAATACACAAAAATGAGGAATCAACAAAAATTCAGGGATTCAGTGAGCACAGCTCTCTATCTCACCAGTGTGGATCTTTGTGAACATCACAGTGAGGGGCAGGAAGGAGCCCCCTCACTCCTGACTGCCTCGGCTGTGGGGAACCCTGTTGTCTGACCTCCAGGCCCGGACTCTCTCCAAGATTGCAGTCAGCCCTGGGGGACAGGCTCGGACCAGAGGGATGCTCCTGAGCTCTTCCCTTGGTGAGTTCCCTACCAGGACAACCCTTTTTCACTCCAGTCTCCTTGGCCAGGTGCCAGGGGACTAGGGGACCCTTGAATGTATACATAGATTAAAAAGAATGTTTAATTTATACTGGGCTAAAGGATACAGAGCATTTTATCTACTGCTGCTGCTGCTAAGTCGCTTCAGTCATGTCTGACTCTGTGCGACCCCATAGACGGCAGCCCACCAGGCTCTCCCATCCCTGGGATTCTCCAGGCAAGAACACTGGAGTGGGTTGCCATTTCCTCTTCCAATGCATGAAAGTGAAAAGTGAAAGTGAAGTCGCTCAGTTGTGTCCGACTTGTAGCAACTCCATGGACTGCAGCCCACCAGGCTCCTCCGTCCATGGGATTTTCCAGGCAAGAGTACTGGAGTGGGGTGCCACTGCCTTCTCCGAGGCATTTTAGAGACCACAGCAAAATAGAATAGTTGGTGAGGGGACTGGTATCTGCTCATCATGTTTGTTTTCTAAGAAATATCTTATCCTAAAGATTTCTCTTTAAAACAAAAAATTGTAACACTAACATTAGTTTGAAGAAATGAGGTTTACTTTGGGGAGGGGGGCTATCTTGTAACCCCATGGACTAACACTATTCCTGGGATTTTTCTTGTTGCTCTTCAACTACTTTCAGATGGGGGAAAAAAAAAAACAAAACTTGTAACAATATATTTTGTTAAGAACACTTTACATTCCATGTATTCTTAGCTCTCTGAAAGTAATTGTGCTTTCAACAAGACTTTTCATTAATTAGTTTCTTCTTCCAAGAATCCAGTTCTTCAGAAATGCTTTGAAATATAGCTGTTCTTCATGCATTTTCTTTTGCTTAGAAAAGACTTTTCCTTGGGCTTAGAAAGAGCTGGGTAATAACCAGTTTGGAGTTAAACAGCAAAACACATTAGTGTTAATACTACCAATTTTCTATCACATGAAGATGTATGAACACCACGAGGTTTTGATTTTGACTAAATCTACAGGCTCAGATGTTTAAAAGATAGATTGTTCTTCTGGGCTTCTAAGGATAAAATTGAGTCAAGTTTGTGTCAGCCTGAAAATTAAATTGTGAATATTGTCATAATGGAAATTTCTTACATTTGCAAGCCAGTCCCTTATCAGAAAGTGGAAGGGAGAGAAGTGTGTATCCCTATACTTCTCTCATTTGATTCTGTATTCTGTTTAGTCCTTTGATGTTAATAGTTTAAATTACTCTGAGTACTTTCCACCACGAGGGCTTTACCTCTGCTTTCAAACATCTATAGATATAATAATGTCCTCCCCAAATGCCATGAGAAGTTTTATGAACTCTTTTAGAACCCTTCCCCAGAGAAGGTGCATTTAATAGAGGAAAATGTCATGTTTCATTAGTATGTTCATGCTCACACAAATTTAGTCTTCAGAAAAGATAGTGCTTGTAAAACTGAAACCAAAACTGACAAATTGTGCCTCTGTTTAAAAGCTGAAATCCTCAAATAGAGAATCATTCTCATATACATCAGTGTAAATCTATAAAACATTTACTTTCCCCTCGAATAAAAATTCTTCTAAGATTCTGTTCCTAGCATGCAAATCTAGAGACCCATGTCCTGAGTTCTGGAGGTCATTTAGCAGAATTCCATGGAATCTGGGCAGCTTTATCTATGACTTGTCTGCTGCATGAGCACGGATGGGGTTGAAATCAGGAATACTTTTTAACCTCACTTCCCAGAGACTGTACAATAATGAAATCTGAGGTCTCTACTGCATTATAACTTCAGAGGGAGGGTACCATGTAGAAACCAGAAATTCTAGAGTGAAGAGATTCAATTAAGACGCAGAGTGGATCACATCCACTAGAGACAATGACCAAAGGCTTGGGAATAAAGTAGTTTCATAAATAGAGATTTAGGTCTTTAATTTCTGATCCTAGGAAAATATTGTCTTCGGGTCTGAGCAGCCTAGGAGGTAGACACAAATATGGGAGAGTCTAGCAGAGTATTAAGATGTATAACTTTGGAATCGAAAGAGAATTCAAATTCCAGATCTCCTACTTAATAGCTTAATGACTTCAGTCAAGTTACTTAATTGCTCTGAGTTTTGATGTCTTCAAACAAAGGGTTATTGTGAGGATTAAACAAGTTGTTGTGTTTACTGATGTATTTCTTCAACAAATAACCACTGAAACCAAACGGCTATTCTAGATGCTGAGAGAGAATTGAACAAACCAATAAAGTTGTGACTCTCATGAGGCTTATATTTTAACACAAGGAGACAGATAAAATAAACAAATGAACAAAGATTCTGTTGAGTTGCGACATCATTGCTATGAAGATACGTTTTAAAAGGATCACCCTGGCTATCGTGTTGAAAACAAACTCAAGGCAGGCAGAGTTAGATGTGTTAACAAATAATCCAAACAGGGCCCAAATAAGCAAAATTATAAATGAAAGAGAAATACCACTGAAATAGAATCATAAGGTAATACTACAAACAAATATGCCATCGAATTTGACAACCTAGAATAAATGGATAAATTCCTAGAAACAGAGTCTTTCAAGACTGAATCAGGAAGAAATAGAAAACATGGACAGACAAATGACTAGGACTGAAATTAATTAGCAATCAAAAAAACTCCCAATGAACGAAAGTCTAAGACTGAATGACTTCACAGGGGAATTCTACCGAACATTTAAAGAGGAGTTAATACCTATCCTCAAACTATTCCAAAAAATTGAAGAGAATGGAATACTTCCAAACTCATTCTATGAGGCCAGCATTACCTTGATACCAAAATCAAACAAAGGCATTGCAAAAAAGAAAATTACAGACTAATATTTCCAATGAGGAGAAGGCAATGGCACCCCACTCCGGTACTCTTGCCTGGAAAATCCCATGGACAGAGGAGCCTAGTGGGCTACAGTCCATGGGGTCGCACAGGGTCGAACATGATTCAGTGACTTCACTTTCACTTTTCACCTTCATGCATTGGAGACATGGCAACCCACTCCAGTGTTCTTGCCTGGAGAATCCCAGTGACGGGGGAGCCTGGTGGGCTGCAGTCCATGGGGTCACTGAGGATGGGACACGACTGAGTGACTTTACTTTCCCTTTTCAGTTTCATGCATTGGAGAAGGAAATGGCAACCCACTCCAGTGTTCTTACTGGAGAATCCCAGGGATGGGGGAGCCTGGTGGGCTGCCGTCTATGGGGTCGCACAGAGTCAGACATGACTGAAGCGACTTAGCAGCAGCTGCTGCAGCATTCCCAATGAATATAGTCACAAAAATGAGAGACTTGTACTCTGAAAACTACAAGACACTGAAGAAAGAAACTGAAGGTGACACATATCAAAGGAATGCTACCCCGTGTTTATAGACTGGAATAATTAATGCTGTTAACATGTCCACACTACTCGAAGCAATCTATGTATTTATTGCAAAATAAATACAAAATACCCCTATCAAAATACCCATGATATTTTTTAAGAACTAGAACAAATAATCTTAAAGTTTGTATAGAGCTAAAAAAGACCCGAAATAGCCCAAGTAATTTTGGGGAAGGAGCAAAGCTGGGGACATCACACTCCCTGACTTTAGACTATACTACAAAGTTACAGTAATCAAAATAGTATGGCACTGGTACAGAAACAGACACAAAGATCAATAGAAAAGAATCAAGAGCTCAGAAATAAACCCATGTATATGGTCAATTATTCTATGACAAATGAGGGAAGAATATACAATGGAAAAAAGACAGTCTCTTCAATAAGTGGTGTTGGGAAAACTGAGCAAATATATATAAAAGAATTAAATCAAAACATTTTCTCATACCATATACAAAAATAAAGTCAAAATGGATTAAAGTCATAATTTTAAGACCTAAAGCCATAAAACTCCTTTTAAACAAAGGCAATATGCTGTTTGGCATTAGCAATATTGTTTTGGATCTGTCTTCTCAGGGAAGGAATACAAAAGCAAAAATAAACTAACTGGACCAAACTAAACTAAAAAGCTATGCACAGTGAAGGAAACTATCAATGAAATAAAAAGACAGACTACTGAATGGAGGAAGATATTTGCAAATCATATGACCAGTAAGGTGTTAATATCCAAAATATAGGAAGAACTGTTACAACTCAATATGAGAGAACAGTAGGGAGGTTTCTCAAAAAATTAAAAATTGAGCTATCATATGATTAGCAATTCCACTCCTACATATATATCCAAAGAAAATGAGTACATTTATTCAAAAAGATATAGCATCCCAATATTCATAGCAGCATTATTTACAATGGCAAAGTTATGGAAGCAAATTATATGTAGAATGACAGATGAATGGATAAAGAAGATGTGATAAAGAAAGAAGATGTGTGTGTGATACATTCCACACACACACTGGAATATTACTCAGCCAAAAAAGAAATAAATCTTTGCCATTCGCAGTATCATGGATGGACCTTGAGGGTATTAGGCTAAGTGAAATAGTACACTGCTGCTGCTAAGTCGCTTCAGTCGTGTCCGACTCTGTGCGACCCCATAGACAGCAGCCCACCAGGCTCCCCCGTCCCTGGGATTCTCCAGGCAAGAACACTGGAGTGGGGTGCCATTGCCTTCTCCAACAGAGAAAGACAAATATTGTATGATATCACTTATACGTGGAATCTAAAAAAAAATTTTTAATGAATATAACCAAACAGATTCAGAGATATATGGGACACACTGGTGGTTGCCAGAGGGGAGAGGGGTGTGGGAGGGGCAAAACAGGTGAGGGAGATTAAGAGATAGAGACCACTAGGTATAAAATAGATAAGTTACAAGGATGTCATGTATACCACAGGGATACAGTTAGTTATTTTATAGTAACTTTATATGGGGTATAATCTATAAATATATCAAATTACTATGCTGTACACCTGAAACTAGTATAAAATTGTAAGTCAACTATACTTCATTTTAAAAAGAAGAAAACCAATCAATCAAAGATGATGATAGCTTTGAGGGCTGTCAGTAGAACATCAAGAACTAGTCATATTTTAGATTTATTTTGAAAGTGAAGATGATAGCCTTTGCTGAGGGTTTGGAGATGGAGTATAACAAAATAAAGAAAGCAAAGACAATCCCGATACCATAGGTCTGATCATCAACCACGTAAGTGTCAAGACAAGTAATTGGCATGGGGAAGGGGTAGATCTGTGTATGAGCATGTGGCAGACCAGTGTGTGTGTCCAGAAGAGGAAATCAAGAATTCGGTTTTGGACATGTTCATTTCAAGATGCCTATTTGGTATACAAGTGGAGCTACTGAGCAGATGGTTGCAGGAAGTCAGGCCAGACAGGCACAATGTCTAGTATGCTTTCTGTTTTTGTAATTCCTGTAGCATCTGAGTGCTAGATGCTGGTCTTGAGGTATTTCTCAGAAACCTGGGTACCCAAATTCTTGAAAAGTCCCAGATGAAACTATCACTTGGGCAGCCAAGAGGTGACCTGCTGGACACAGGTTCAGAGAGCTGGAAAGCTGGTTGGATTAATTCCAGGCCTCACTTCCTGAAAGTAAACTCCCTGAGAGTGCCTGCAAAAAGGTACATCAGTCACTCATCAGCAGAGCAGATGTTGCTCTGGTCCTCAGTGGATGGTAGCTGCCCTTCTTTGCAGGGTCTCTCTGCTCACAGCCCCCGACCTGCCCCTTAGTTTCATTAAAACCCATAGGCCCCAGCCCACCCAGATCTTAGCTGTCACTTCTCTGGACTGTGGTGACAGCCTGGGCACTAGCCTCCCTCTCCCTCCAGCCAGGCAGTTTCCTGTCTTCACCCTCCTAAGCAGTCTGCCCTAGGGTGATCCCAGTAGTTAAGATACCTGCAAAATCAGAGGTAAGGCTCTAATAGAACTCAGCAAAGTCAAGATGATGAGATGAGCTGGGATGTCAGAGTGGCAGGTAGCTGCCTTCTTTGATTTAGATTCATAAATCATAAGTCTGATCATTTCCAAAAAACCTTTGCAGGTGCCCTAAAGCCTATATAATAAATCTCAAATTGCATTCCATAAAATGGCACAATTTTTCATGCCTTCTCATTCATTCGCTCACTCACTCACGTTTTCATTCATTTCTTCATTACTGAGACCTACTATGAGGCCTTGTGCTGGACTCTGGAGGTACACAAACAGCACCCCATCCTCTCCTCACCCCACCTTACCCCAAGAATCATGCAGTTGAGGGAAGAGGCCCAGCTGTGAAACGAAGCTTTCCACCAGATGCACAACACCTTTGCTTGGAGGTCATAAGTATACCTCCAAATACAGGATCCTCCTTAAAGAGGTGGCCCTCTCCCTTCCAGCCATGCCTCGTGCCACCTCCTCCAGGCAGACTTCTTGGGCTCCTCTCAACCTAAAGCAAAACTCCTTGTTCAGCGTTCCCATAGCACAGGGCTCACTTCTTAAGGACTACCAAATTTCGCCCTCTAGTGTTCTCCTCTCCTCCAGGATGTCACTAAGGACAAGAAACAACCCATGATTACCGGTAAGCTTGACAACCATCAAGTCCTCAGCCCACAGCTGTCCAATGACAACCTGTCACCAGCCCACAGTAAAAAGCCCCTCTTTGCAGGCACCCCATCATGAATCTGCCTGCAATGCAGGAGACCCCGGTTAGATTTCTGGGTCAGGAAGATCCCCCAGAGAAGGGAAAGGCTACCCTACCCACTCCAGTATTCTGGCCTGGAGAATTCCATGGAGTGTATAGTCCATGGGTTTGCATAGAGTTAGACATGACTGAGAAACTCACTTCACATCCCACTTTCTGGTGGAGAAATAAGCTTGGACACAAAGTGATGTGGTAGGCTGCGATCCAGAAGTCTACAAGCAATAAATGCTGGAGAGGGTGTGGAGAAAAGGGAACCCTTTTACATTGTTGGTGGGAATGCAAACTAGTACAGCCACTATGGAGAACAGTGTGGAGATTCCTTAAAAAATTGCAAATAGAATTGCTTTATGACCCAGCAATCCCACTGCTGGGCATACACACNAATATTGTAAATAAACTATACCTCAGTAAAAAAAAAAAGAATTAAAAAAAAAAAAAACAAAGTGATGTGGTAATCTGGTTATAGCAGACTAAATACTAATATCCCAACAGCCACCATTTGCAGATTTACAGCGTTCTAGGTTCTGTGCTGATAAAATCACATGCATGGCCTCCTGTCACTCTCACATAGATACTATTCATCACCAGCCTTTTACAGATGAGGACACTGAAGCTGAACAGGGCAATGACTTACTTGAGGTAACACAGCTGGTCACCAGCAGAGTCAGAACTGAACCCAGATCTTTGAGAGTCTAGAGCCAGAGTCCTTCCCACTGGGTGCTGTGGCTTCTCTGTGGAGGGCTGACTGTCTGAATGAAGCAGGGGTAGCAGTGCAGGCAGAGGAGAATGTGACACAGGCGTGCCCACGTGGGAGTGATGGGCTATGTCCTTCGAGTAATTCTCCTGTCCCGCTTTTGCGGCTACAGCACCAGCCACTCGGAGCGAGCGCTAGTGTGGGAGGAGAGACAGCAGGTGGGGGGGCTGGCACCATCCCAGCCTTGGCCTCCCTCTGGCTTTGCTTCCAGATGTTTGACTGTCCAAACAGACCATGGCAAGTGGTCACCCCACTGCCTGCTTTCCTGAGCAGCTGCAAAACGATGTGAGGTCTGCACCAGGAGTAGTGAGTGAAGCAGGGCAAACCTCCACCCCATAGGCGTATGTTCTCCAACCTCAAGGAAATAAAAGGTGACTGTTATGGCCCTTTCTGATTCCAACAGCCCTGGGTCAGACGCTTCCCATAAACAGCTGCTAGAAGAACTCAGCTGTGGCCCCATTGAGTCTGTGATCCCTTCCTGGAAATGTTAAGATATTCTGAACCCAAATGTAAGAGTGAGGTACTCTTTGAAAGTCAAAGGGGAAACTCTCTGATCATCCTGTTACTGAGGGAAAAGAGAAAGACCTTGACATGACGATTGTCATTGATGATGTGATATACTTGACTAGCATGTTCCTAGAGCTGATTATCACAAATTGTGATTTTTAGAAATGCTGCTAATCAGATGGAGGGATGGGGAGGGGAAAGGCCAGAGGAAATTCCAGCTGCTGGAAGCTCCTGTTTCACCCCTAGCAGGGTGGGCCCACTCTCTGAAAGATACAGCATTCCCGACTCAGCCTCCTATAGAAGTGATGGTTGGGAGTGGCCCCTCGGCCCCAGCAGAGGCCACTGACAAGACTGCCCTTGCACCTGCCTTGTAATCAGACCCAGAGGATGAAACCAGCAAGCCATGCTCAGGAAATGAACTCCGAGCATGGAGAATGTGAGCCAAGGGAAGAAAGGCTTTAGCCCTGCTTTCAGGGAGGATACAGACTGAGATTCTGTATCTCATGGTGCAGCAAAAGGACCTCACCCATAGGCGGCATAGTTCCTTCTGACCAGTCGTCATCCTTACACCAAGACGGCTCTGCGCAGAGCACCGCCCAGGGATCTGGGCACATCAGTCCCTTCAGAGCCTGACAACCACAGGAGTGGAACTAAAGGACTCTTGATGCAGTGAAACTCCTCAGAGGCAGAAGTGTAAGTTCAGCCACCCAGTCAGCTAGCAGCCTCCCAAGTAGAGGCAGGAGTCCTCCCAGTTCTCACTCTCAACTCCCTTGGTCTCGCCATAACTGTGGCACCCAACACACTGCATCATCACTGCCTAATTTGCTCCCTCAGGATCAGGACTGATTCAGACTAATGGCTAAAAATGGTATAAACCTCATGTACTACCCGCTCAGTACAAAGTACTTAAACATTAACACCAGTGCTGGCAATGAGCATACCCAGAGAAGGCCTTTATAGTAAATGTGTTGTCTGTTTTAAGCACCTGGGTGATAAATAGCATCTGACTTCCCTGGGGCAGAGCTCCTGAGTACAACACACTTGGAGCACCATTTGTCACTGCAGCCATGTGACTGAAGCCCTGAGTCATGAATATCCTCAGAAGTAGTGTGCCTTCATGGGCCATGACTGCCCTGCAGCCTGCAATCCTCAATACATACAGTCCAACCAAAGAAAGGTGGGCTCTTGGGGGTGACCTCCTGCAGAGAAAGAATGGGGGATGTAAAGTCCTAAGTGTAACCAGAGGTCCTGGTACTCAGGTAAGAGACTAGGTAGCCTCCCCACTTTGATCCAGGTATTGATGTTGAAGGCACCAACTCCTCCACCCAAGTGGCTAACGTCAAGATATCCTTCGAAGAAATGTTTGTTGAGCATTTGAGATATGGTTGAAACCTTCACACATAGAGAAGCAGAAAAAAGAGATTTGACACGGTCCATATTTTTCCAAGTATTTTCTAGGCAAGTCTACAGAGGGTGGTTAGATGCACAAGGTACAGAAAGATAGCCCAGGCTTGCGTGTCTTGAGACCAGGCACAGGGAAAACTTAATGAGAAAAGATGAATGTTATGTTTGTTATGCAGGAGGGCACCAGCGGACAGTTACATCTGCCATTCCCTAAATTAGAGCTATTTGTTCTCACAGAATTAATTGCAGAAATAAATAAAATTTATCTTCAATATTTGGCATGTGATCTTAGAAATTAGAATTCATGAGCTCACATTTTCGATAACTCACATATAAATATAGACAAACGGATGTTTTAATGCAAATTTAATATACAGTAGTTAAATTAATGATTTTTCTTGGTTTGTTTTTAATTGGGGGGAAAAAACCTCCCAGCCACACTGTATAAATCAAACTCGCCCAGCGTGTTTGCGTGATAGAGAAGTCAGCACGTTCATGGCCATGTATCAAGATCTGATTTGCTTAAAATAAATGACTCCTGCTTCCAGCTCCAAACGCAGCATCATGTTAATGCATATTCATAACTGGCCATTTCTTTCCTTTTTTCCTCCTTTGTGTTTTATATATTCTGGATTGAAAAACATAACCAAGGACATTTGTTCCCAGGGGCCAGCTGGGTCAGGAATGCTGTAGTCAATTGGATTAAAGATGTGATGAAGCATCTTTTACTGCTCTGATAGCAGACAGGAAAGGAAAAGCCCCTTCTGCAGAACTGGACTTGGGCTGCAGGACTGCAGGGTGGCTGGGTGGGAGCCCTCCCTGCTGGGTGCCCACACAAGGAGATGGTGAAGGACGAGACCCGGAATGCGGGCTCCGCTAATTGCTCCTGTGCATAGCTCATCTCGCCTCATCCGAGGTGATTGCCTCTTGATTTCATGCTAGATGGCTATACTGCTACCAGGAGCCTCTTGGTGAGTTTGTGGACCATACAAAAAAGGCATTTTTATCACCGGTTTAATGCCCCATGGCTGACAGGGAACAGGCGCGCAAGAGAAGCGATGCTATGGCTTGGGCATTAAAAGGATCATTAAGCTCCGCGTTAAGGAAAGGTCTTGTTTTCAGTTACATGCCAAGTGCAGAGCCAAAAGTGACGGGTAAGCAAAAGGCAGCGGGGGATGCTCACCTTGCCTGGCCAGTCGCTGCCCTGCCTCTCCACCTCCTCTGTCCTCCCCACCCACCCTCCTGGTCAGCTCTGGATGGTTACAGGAGAGCATCTACCAAGAGCAGAGGCTTGAACCCCAACTCTACTCACTGGTCATGCTCCTCTGAGAGATGTGACCCACCTCTGTGCCCTCACTTGTTGTTTCTCAGCCCCCTTGAGCTTCCCCAGGGGAAGCTGAGGTCCTCTGAAAGAGGCAACCACTGGCATTGACCCTCTCCTTCACCCCAGGCAACTGCTGTTCCCCATGTACCCTTGAAGCCTTCCTTTAATGCCCAGAAGAGAGAGGCTCACTCTCTCCCTATCAAGCCTAATCCCGGGTCTTTCTGCCTCTAAGTATCCAGGGACTCATCACTGAGACACAGAGTTTGTGGAATATGAACATTCACCCAGGGGACTTGAAGCATTTCAAGAAATGGGAAACTGCCCTCCTGGTACAATTAGCTGGTGCATGGATCTCAGCCACGCTGATGGCAGTCTGGAGAGACGGCCCAGTGGAAAGAAGAAATCAAGTGGAGTTGAGGGCTGCATAATTTACAGATGACCTGGGGCAGCTGTAAATAATGAACATCCCCAAATTATGATTCATTGTTTTATCAGGCATCCTGCTTCTTCCCAAAGAGAAGCTCCAGGGACGGAGATATATTTGTGACAAGATTTATACGGCAGTCACGTTGCTTTAGTCTATACCCAGAGGACATGTTCCTAAGTTCCTATGAATTCTTCTCTAACAAATTGTTAAATGGCAGCACTGAACTCTTGACCAAGTGCCTACAGTCAGTCCAGCCCTAACAAGGTCAACCAACCAGTACTGACAGAAACACATGGTCCTAATCTTCAAAGGGCCAGGGCAACAGCTCTCCTGACGTCAATAACCCGTCCCCAAGACTCAGAAACTCTTCTGAGATTGAGCCATCACTCTCCAGGAAACTACACTGTTTCTTCTGCTAGAAATCCAGTTTGAAGGTGACAAGCCCTGTCTCCTCTCCATTCAACTCAAAGTTTGTGGGTTTTCAATATGGCACCTCAGACAGAACATAGTTACACTGGGGCAAGGTCCTTGGGTGGCTGAGTTGGGTAGGGGAAGCCAAAATGGCCCCCAAAATAAAATTTCTGACAATAGTCACCTAAGGTCCAGTGTATGCTCTATCTACATAAAGAAAGGGCTTCCCTGGTGGCTCAGACAGTAAAGAATCTGCCTGCAACTAGGGAGACCTGGGTTCAATCCCTAGGTTGGGAAGATCCCCCAGAGAAGGGCATGGCAACCCACTCCAGTATTCTTGCCTGGAGAATCTGCATGGACAGAGGAGCCTGGCGGGCTACAGTCCATGGGATCACAAAGAGTTGGACATGACTGAGCGGCTAAGCACAGCACACAAAGGGGGAAAAAAACCCTAAAGTACAGAATTAAACAAGGGACGCACGTGTATTCAGAAATGGTGAAATGTATGTTAGCATCAGGGACAGTTGCTCCTTGCTGCTGCATCTGTGTGACAAAGTTGAAGCGCTTGTGCTGCCCTGCCTAAGATGGAACTACCTCCGCCCTCTTTCACCCACAAATGATTCCATGGGATTATCTGAGCCCTATTAGGCAGCTACTCTGTGCCAGTCGTAACAGTAATGGAAGTCTGGAACCTCTAGCCAGGTATGAGCCAGAGGATGTGGGCTCAGCACCAGCGCTGGCAAGAGGCAGGCTGGCCACGATCCCCCAGTGATAGATGGATGTGAAACCCGGCCCAATGGCTCTGCCAGCCACTGCTTTTAAAAAGCCCATCCTTGCTGTGTTCCAGTCATGTCCCTGAGGCTTATCAGCTCTGACATACTCCCGACTCATTTGTTTTTCTTATTCTCCCCACAATCACTTCTAGAGGGGCATCATTTCCCTGGCAAATGGTGCAGTTGTCAGATCACCTGATTAAGAGGTCTGCATGTATTGCTGTGAAATCATG
Organism: Redunca redunca; assembly: GCA_006410935.1. Taxonomy (NCBI): domain Eukaryota; kingdom Metazoa; phylum Chordata; class Mammalia; order Artiodactyla; family Bovidae; genus Redunca; species Redunca redunca. The sequence continues at coordinate 693,011 of SJYQ01003793.1, forward strand.
GGCCTGTGTCTGAACAGAGCCCACCCGACAGACTCTTTGTGGGGGTGGAGTCTGTTTTCTCCTCTGATGCCAAATAAAAATCACAATTATGACCACCCTACACATTTGGCATAACAAACTTACCATCTTAGGCAGGGCTTGTGGCAGTACCAGAAAGCAACAGGAGTGTTACAACTCTGTCACACAGACACAGCAACAAGGAGTAACTGTCCCTGATGTTAACACAGCATTTCACTGTTTCTGAGTACATGCGCATCCCTTGTTTAATCTGTCACATTCTGTACTTTGGGTTTTGTGTTGTTTTTTTTTTCCCTTTGTGAATACATAGCATATATTGGATTCCTGGTGAGCACTGTCAGAAGTTTTATTCTTTGGGCCACTTCAGCTTCCCCTTCCCAAGTCATCCAACCCATCTGGCCCTTGCTGGCTTTGGAAAGCTGGTCAGTGCTAAGGTGGACAGCCCAGATTGCAGAGCCTGACTGCTTGCCTTCAGACCTCAGTTCGTCCACTCACCACCTCTGCCCTCGAGCAGTGTTTTCAACTGTTTCTCAGTTCCCTCATCTGTGAAATGGGGATAAGAGAGGTACCCATTTCAGGGAGTGGCAGCTGGGATTAAATGTGATGATGCTGCTGTATAATCAGTGCCTGGCACACAGTAAGTGCTTTGTAAGTGTTTGTACAAATAAATGAGCCCCATCCTCCAGGCAGTTTTGCTGGTTCATGTCAGAGTTGACCATATTTGCTGGATGTGGCTCAGAAGCCATCCCGACATCACGCCTTGAAGGACTGATGTGTACATCCATGCCAGGCAAAGGTAGCCATTCCCTTCTCCAGGGGGTCTTCCCAATCCAGTGATCGAACTCGGGCCTCCTGCATTGCAGGCAGGTTCTTTACCATCTGAGCTAAGCCCCACCTCTCTATCCATGTTGCCTCAGTGCTTAAAAAGGCCAGATGAGATGGGCAGAAGGACTGCTATTACTCCTGTTTTACACACAAAGGGACTGAGGCCAGGAGGATAAAAGAAATGACTTATTGAGGGTTATAAGGACAGGCAAAATCAGAGTCGCTTAATTCATTTATCACTACTCTGGTCTGGTGGCCAGGAACTAAGCTGGAAGTAACCTGGGCTCTGCGTTCAGGAAGCCATGCTGACAGATGGGCAAACTCCGGAGAACCAACATCAGTGGAAGAAAGTTTTGCAGGGGAAGTGCGATTGTGTCATGGGGCAGCAGGGTGGGGAAGGCCAGCTCTGCAGGACAATGGTAAGAAGAGGCCAACCAATATGGGCGGGGTCTCAGACAATGAGAAGCTTACCGGGTGAAGGACTGGGAATGACACTGCAAGCAGAGGTGGCGAAACCAGCATGGCACGGATGCAGGCAATGGCACCTTGACCTGGGAGCTGTAAGACGTACCAAGGACTGAGCCCGGGGCCCAGGGGTGCAATTAGGAGAAACTGGGACCCTGCGTGTTGTAATTCAAGGAGTATAGATGCTATCCTCGGAGAAGGCGATGGCACCCCACTCCAGTACTCTTGCCTGGAAAATCCCATGGACAGAGGAGCCTGGTGGGCTGCAGTCCATGGGGTCACTAGGAGTCAGACAAGACTGAGTGACTTCACTTTCACGCATTGGAGAAGGAAATGGCAACCCACTCCAGTGTTCTTGCCTGGACAGTCCCAGGGACGGGGGAGCCTGATGGGCTGCCGTCTATGGGGTCACACAGAGGCGGACACGACTGAAGTGACTTAGTAGATGCTGTCCTGCAGGGATCTGATGACAGGCTGGGGTGAGGGATGAACTGAGTGTTAAGATGGGTGTGGTAGCAGGACTTCCCTGGCGGTCCAGTGGCTGAGACTCGGTGCTCCCAATGCAAGGGGCCCGGTTTCAATCACAAGTCAGGGAGCTAGATCCCACAGGCTGCAGTTAAAAGCCTCCCACAACATGGCACAACTAAAGATCCCACGTGCTGCAACCAAGACCCAGTGCAAATGAATATAAATATTTGTTTTTTTTAAAGGAAGATGTGTATGTTAGCAACATTAAGAAAATGATTGTGTAGACTACCCTAGGGTAAGGGAGCCCTGAGCCCGGAAGCCAGGAGAGTTTGAGTTCTACGTATACTAATCCAGCCAGCAAGGACGGAGCATCTATTATCTTCAAGGTACATTTTGTGGTGTTAGGATAAGCAGTGAATCAAAAATCTCTGTTCTCCTGGCGTTTACATTTCAATATAGTAAGAGATGATGAACTTCGCAGCCAGGGTGGTGATAATTGGAATGAGACTGGAGAATAACCAAAGGAGCTTCCCAGGATGGTTAATTTTCAAAGTTCATTGCCAACTGGCGTGTCTTTTGGAATGCCCCAAGACGGCAGAGCCAAACAATTTTTGAGTTGCCAAAAGCTTAAAGCGGTTTGTTTATACATCTTCCTTATTCTCCAACTGTACGCATTCAACTTTCAAGTGAAAAAATTATAAATAAGGATCTAGGTGGAACTGCTATGAAAAGAGATGCAAAAGAACAGTAGCTCAATTCAGGAGACACCAATTTCTCTCAGGCATGATGATTTGAGCATCATCAGTCCAGGCTGGCATGGACCCCACAGTGTCTGGGGTCCAGGCCCTTTCTATCTGATCACTCCACCCACCCTGGGGGGGCCACCTTGCCCTCACGATCCTAGACAGCTCACCTCACTGTGTCTGCATCTAGACAAAATGGGAAGGAAAAAAAGGAAAACCAAGGCACACAGTGTCAGGGCACATCAGGGAAGTGGCTTACATTGCTGTGCTCACCTCCCACAGGTCAGCACTTAGGAAGTGGCCAGAGCGAGCTGGCAAGTGCCGCCATGGGCCAACCAAAAAGCGATGGTTCTAGAGAAGACAGAATGGATGTTGGGGGCCAACTTGTCTCTCTACAGGAAAAACAATAGAGAGATTTCCGTGCTTTGTCAGTAGCTTGAAAATGCTTTCTGACTTAGCCTCCAAACCGCCGCTGCTCTCCACTATTCTCATCCCAGTCAATTCTTGGGGCAGAACAGAGACTCTGTAGACACTGCTCACCCAAGAGCCAGACAACTGGACTTAACCTTCAAGGGGAATAAATGGGCCTGACTTGGGACTCGGTTTTTTCTGAGTTCAATCACTCAGACTCCCTTGGTAAACATGTGACTTTGATAGAAAACATTAAGGGCCACGGTTTTGACAGTCTGCAGGGTAGAAGTCAGGCGTTTAGCTGCTGACTTCCCTTGGCTTTCTGTTTTGTCCCCCAAGAGGCCTCTCAAGCCATCAGCTGTACCCCCAAGCAAGGAGTAACCCCAGCACTCTTCTGAGGTGGCTGGGGGGAATCAAATTTCATAGCCTAGAAAACAAAACCCTGTAGGCCCCTCATACTGCTTGGTCCCCTAGCTCCTGGGGTGGGTAGCAGCCACCGACTCAGGGTGATAGGGGTCCTAACCAGAGGTGATGCCACTCGGGAATAGAAGCAATGCCAGTGTCCTTGCCCACTCTCTGAGCAGGGTGCTGCACCAGCACCCAAGCCACTTGCCCCTCCCCACTGTCCTCCGGGTTTTCCCCTGCTCTAAACCCCATTTCCAAGCCCCTTGCACCCTATTCTCTCCTTAGCACCCCTGCTGCCAACTGGTCTCCTCTCTCTGACCCCTCCAATCTGCCCTTGACTCAGCTCCAGAACCATCTCCTCAGCATCCACCTTGGACCAGCACCCTCTCTGTCCAAACACCTCCCATGCTGACTCCACCTGGGGCAGTGGCATCCTTTCTCTTAGGCAGGAGGTTCCTAGCAGCAAGATGAACTTCTAAACCTGAGAGTAGTCATCTAAGTTTGGAAAACATTACTCCAGACAACTACAATGCCAAGCAGTTGCTTCAAATTTGGCCAGTCTTTTCAATAAAATCGCATTCATATACCAGCCTCAATGTAATCAGATACAGTTGCAGGAACCCTTGTAAGAACAGCTGTTTCTTCCATCTACAGACAGTGCTGTGCTGGGCATGGAGATGGGAGGAAGGACCCCCTGCACAAACAGTGACTCCTCACTGGGAACCTCAGTCCCCTAAGTAAAGAGAAAACTCTTCTCTCAGGGTTCAGGGCCCTGACCATCTGGTCCCCCCCCCACACACACATACACCTAGTCAAGCTTAATGTTGCTTGTTCCCCCAAACCCACAGTCTCAAGCAAGTGAGTGGTCTCAGCGCTCTAACTACCCATCCACACTCCCCTTCCTCCATCAACTCATCCTCCCCTTCACTCATCTGCCCTGCTGTGAACATGGCCATCTTCTTTCCCTAACATAAAGGGGCTTCCCTCGTGGCTCAGACAGAAAAAAATCTGCCTGCAGTGCAAGAGACCTGGGTTTGACTCCTGGGTTGGGAAGATCCCATGAAGAAGGAAATAGCTACCCACTCCAGTATTCTTGCCTGGAGAATTCCATGGACAGAGGACCCTGGGGGGCTACAGTCCATGGGGTCGCAAAGAGTGGGATACAACTGAGCAACTAACGCACAACATAAAGGGACCCTCCTCCTGCTCATTATCTTAAATTCCATGCATAAGGTCAGATATGGATCTAGTCCTCCTCCTCCAAGAAGCCTTCCTGGCTGCCCAACCTTCTCTGGTTCCTATCATACACCCAGGAAGCACCTCATGGTTAGAACAAAAGAGAAGCAAGGGTGACATGTGCCATATTTGTTGATTCTGTCTCTCAAACAAGATGCCACTTTCCTTACGTGAAGGATATGACATGTGTCTCGTGCCCTGCATCTGCCTAGTATAAGAGATCAATAAATATCTGATTGTTGATTACAGTTATTAAAAACCTGACAGCTGATTATAGTTATCACAGAAAGAACACATCACGTTCAATTCCCGCTCATGTGTGTACAGCTGGCCCCATGCAAGGAATATCAAGCATGAGGGTGGGTAACAAATTCCAGTGATAACCCAGATTTTCCAAATATAAAGACACAGGGCAAACATTGGCCCTGAATTTTTTATTTTTTATATGAACTGCATTTTTAACTTTTCATACGAATGTTTTGGAACCAGGCATGGACACCTTAAAATCCTTTTTGCAAAGCTTTGCCCACAGAGAAAGTAATTTGCACGTTCTCTTCTCCAGCAGTTTCCAAACTCTACACCTCATATCTGTTCCTTCTAATAATTTTCCTCCGAACACCTGCCTGCTGCTCCATTACCGTGGGATGACTAAAGAACAAGCCATCCTTCGCTATCACGTTTCTTCTACCTGGCAGGGCCATCTCAGGATTTATGCCACCTCCCAGAGCTCTGTGTAAGACAAGCTGACTAGCTAGGAGTGCACTGGGAATCAGAGAAGCCCTGAGCCCAGATATCCTGAGCTCACCAATAATAGCCATGCTGTGCTTAGGATCAAAGACCTCTGCTTTAGACCTTTCTTCCTCTTCACCACACTGGTTTTCACAATTTCTCTGAAAAATCAATTTGGAAAAGGCATTTTGGGGGAAAAGCAAATAAAACTGTGTTACTGAATTTTATTTAGAGGAAAAATGTAGTACTTTCCATAAAAAGGCAATTTGATTATATTACAATTTCATTCCTAATCTGTATTTCCTATGTCAAAGCATTCTTTAATGGATCAGAAATAGATAATTGCAGGCCATATACTGTGTTGCAGCCTCCGGAAACAATGTGTCTCTAACGTCTTCTTCCAGAGGCCCGCATTGCTAGCAACACAGGGCCAACTCCTGCCAGACAGATGGCCCGCCTCGCTGGCTTGTCCTGCCACCGAGATGGCTGTAATCATGGAGATAGCTCTGATTGAGCTGCCCAGAGCTGAACACTTGAGGGAATGGACTCCCCACATCATTTCCCTACAGATTCCTGAATTACTCACTTTTGCCCCAGAAAAGGTTTGACACAGAGCTCCCACTGAACTCCCTGTAAGTCCAGTTTTCCCACTGACACCTGCTCACATCCATCCCTGAGCGGCTGAACTCTCGAGGCTGGGGCAAATGCAGGAAAGGCTGTCTGTCCCCTAGACAGACTCCCTCCACAAGCTGAAAAATGGCACCCAGGGACACTCCCCAATCAACATCAACAGGAAGCCAGAGCCCGTGAAGGGATAAGGGGCTGCAGTGAAGATCCCAGTGGGAGGGCAGAGGAAGGACACAGCCACCGAGCTGTAGCCTCAGCGCTCACTCACTTGCTGACTCTGCACGCTGTGTGTCTGTACTGTAGAGACCCTGAAGACACACCGCGCTGCAAATCAGACAGACTTGTGCCTGATGTCAGGAAATGTACGTCCAGAAGGGGAACACTAATACTAAATAAGCATCTGGAGAAAAGTGGAGTGGAAGACTAGATCCAGGAGCCGGAAAGGGGCTGCAGCAGGAGTCATGGGAGGCCTCCCGGAAGAGGTGACTTTTAAGCTCAGAAGAGAAGGAAGGGAAGGAATTTGTCAAATAGATAAGGGTAAACAGAGTATTTAAAAAAGCAGAGACATCACCTTGCGACAAAGGTCCGTACAGCCAAAGCTATGGCTTTTCCAGTAGTCATGTATGGATATGAGAGTGGGAGAAGACACTTCAGAGTCCCTCAGAGGGCAAAGAGATCAAACCAGTCAATCCTAAAGGAAATCAGCCCTGAATATTCATTGGAAGGACTGATGCTGAGGCTCCAATACTCTGGCCACCTGAAGCAAAGAGCCGACTCATTGGAAAAATCCCTGATGAGGGGAAAGATTGAGGGCAAGATGAGAAGGGAACGATACAGGATGAGATGGTTGGATGACATCATTGACTCAGTGGACATGAGTTTCAGCATGCTCCAGGAGATAGTGAAGGACAGAGGAGCCTGGTGTGCTGCAGTCCATGGGGTCACAAACAGTTGGACACAACTTAGTGACTGAACAACAGCAGGGTCAGGTTGGGGCAGGAAGATTAAAGGGCATGTGCGAAGACACTAGGAGAAACTTCCCTGGCGGTTCAGTGGTTGAGACTGCACTCCCAGTGCAGCGGGGGCCTGAGTTCAATCCCTGGACAGTGAACTAAGATCCCACATGCCACAGCGAAGAGCCTGCACGCCCCAAGAAAGAGCCCGCATGTCGTAACTAAGATCTGGTGCCGCCACATACATACATAAATATTAGAAAACAAAGATGTTGAGGACAGGGAGAGCCAGGTACACCCACCAGCCTGAGACAAGTTCAGGTCTGGAGTGTGCAGACCAGAGTCTGAGTGCAGATTCCATCCACTGATGGTAGGATTTCCCTGAAGGGTTTGAGCGGGCTGTGATGTGGTCAGCTCTGTCCTCCGGCTGTGAGGGGTGGTGAGGGGGCTGTTGTCAATCCAGGTGGGCTACAGTAAGGGATGGTGGTGGCCTGCACTTGTGAAGCACAGCTGGGTTCTGTCCCCAGAGCTCTGACTGTGTGCCAAGTAGACGCGCTGACTACAAAGAAGCCCTCCTGGAGGACACTGATGGGAGAGGCTCCGGCCTCTCCAGCAGGGACATGAGCTCCAGGTGGCCCAGGATGAGATCTTTACTGCTCTGGCCACAGGAGGGAGGTGGCAAGAACTGCTGTCCCCTCCAGTGTGAGAACAGGTCAGACTCCCTCCCCCCTCAGGCTGCTTCCTTAGCTTGGAGTGTTCCCCTCACCCTTCATCCTGGTAACCCCCACTTATCCTTCATGTCCCAACTCAAAAGTCACTTCCTCAGGGGCCTTCTCTGGCCTCTCTGATTAGGTCAGGCCCACCATCATCTGCTGTGGCTGCCCCGGGCGCCTTACATCACAGCTCACGTCACAGCTGCAGTGTCACGTTCTTTAGAGTGATTGTTTGATTCACGTCTCTCTCTCACCTACATGACGGTAGACCTACAACAGTGCCTGGCACACAGTAGGTGCTCAGTTAGTGTTTATTTAACGGATGTGGCAGAAAGTCAGCCACATACTTTGTTAAAGGTGGCTAAATGTTAAAGGTGATAACATTTCTGGCAGACATGGCAAGATTTCCATTTGTAAGAAAAGTCTCCCCTCCTGGTCATCCTCCTGGAAGATGAGGCCAAGGACTGAACAGAGCCGTTGTCTCTGCTCTGTTCAGGAGATTTAGACCCACTGAAAAGCATATAGCCAACACTGATTCGCATTTAAAAAAAAAAATTAAAAATAAAACTTTTAAAGTTGGACCATTCTGGAGCCCAGGAAACATCCTTTCATAATTAGAAGATTAGGGAGCCTGTTATGAGAACAGAGCTATCATTATCACACTTTATTACCAAAAAATTATATACAAATTATACAATTATAAAAAATAGGTTGCGTCTTCCCAAATTGCAATACCCTATGTATCTCTGGAGGAAAATTTCACTTCTATTTCCACCTAGAAGAAAGGAGGGGTTCTGATTTGAGAGCTTGAGGGGGATCTGCACAGGTCAGTGTCAGCAACCTGTTTTATTGATAAATTGATTGACTCGGTTGCCCTTGCTCTGTCCTCCCAAGGGTTCCGACAGCCACCTTGCTACTGACAGACACTGCCTGTGTCAGGCCAAGGAGCACTACCCAAGTTCCGTGTGGAGACACAGACTAGTGAGCCCTCTGACCCCCTGCAAAGCCATGAACACCGTCCAGTGCTCTATCACGTGCCTGCGATGGGGCAGAACCTGGGAGAGCACAGAGCCTCTCCCTCCCTCCAAAGGTATCACATCTGCATCACTCTCCCCGGACCCAGGGCAGGCCTCATCTGTGAGTGCTACATGGGCCCAGGTCCTCCTAGGGCTGGCCTTGCCTCGATGATCCAGTTTTCTCTGCACCCCATGGAAATTCCCTGGTCTCCATTCATTCAACAACATTCATTCACCAAGTATTAACTGAGCATGTACTGTGGGCAGGCACTGTATGAGGTACAGAGGACACAATGGGGAGAAAAATTAAACTTGGTCCTTGCCCTATTGGTCCCCACAGTCCAGTAGGGGTGAGAGGCATGCTCAGAGTTCTCACAAGTACAAATGTGGCCATAGGCCCCACACGGGGCCCTTGCCTGGTGTCTCTTCCGCATCTGTTACCACCTGTCTTGAGTCACCCATGCTGTGGCACCAGATGACAACTCAGACCCCCGGGTCTCTCCCGTCAGCCGTGGGGATGAGCACAGTGGCCCTGCCAGGCCTGCCGTGATGTTGCACTCGACAGCGCCCCTCTGTATTCTGTCTCTTCCTCCTCGTGTGGATCCCCGCTAACGTTCTGGAGGCTACCAGCTCCTGAGCTCCCACCAGCAAAGTCACTCTGCTCTCGTATTCTCATCTTCCCCTCTGGTTCCAAACTGTTCCGCCACGGTTCAGAGCAAGCTGGGGCTCATAGCAGTGGTTGGGGGCCCTGGCTCCCAGCACAACCCATGGCACCCTCACCCCAAACAGCAAGGTCAGAGGACAGGGAGGCGCAGTCCTCCCTACGGCAGAGGAAAAGGCAGGCTTTCCCAAGGCAGAACAGGCAGAACTTTTCCTTAAGCCAATACTTTGTTTCAGAGGCTTATACATAAACATAGCTCCCTCCAGGCAATCCTATCTCCTAAGACCAAAGAGATCGGAGACCTAGAAGCCTCATGCCAATGACCCAGGATTTACAGGGCAGTGGCGAGAAGAGGGAGAGTGCTAGGGGGCCACTAAACTCAAGTCCTGCACCTGCCTCAGCCATACCTTCTAAACTTGACATTGGGAGGAGCCTGGCACAACTCAGAGCCAGACAGCAGTCCTGAACTCAGAGACCCTGGCCAGAGCCAGGAGAGCCCAAAACCAAAGGTGTCTCCTGCCTGCAAACCAGGAGGAAGCAGAGAATGGGGGCAGTGGGGGAGGGACAAGGTGGGAGTCAGGACTGGGAGCAGCGTTCTCCAAGCTCAGCCTTGAGCAGGCTTATCCTGCCCACAAAATAAAGCCCAGACCCCAGTATTTGCTTCTGAAGGCTTCATGCATGACTGAGGCCAGATGCACCTCTCTCCCCCATCTCTTCTTGTAGGAAAAGAAAACCACATCCCCATTTAATTATGGTGGCAGAGTCTACGTCCTGCGCTATTATCAAACTTCATCTTTGTTCACACATGGCCCTCATCCTGCAGATATGGAATTCAGAAGCTATGAGGCAGGCCCCTGATTGCCCAGCTAGTTCATGGGGAACGGTCCCTGGGTCCATCTGCTTCCAGAGGCCCCTGACTCCCCCACTGTGCTTCCTGCCCTTCCCACATTCCTGCTCACTGCTGGGTTTGGGGATGCAGGGCAGGGGCAAGGAGGGACAGGGGAGTGACATCTTTGACCTTTGGCTGTCCTGACTCTGTCTGAGGCTGCTGAGGGCAGAACTGGTGCAGGCTCCCAGTTTCACCTTAGAGTCCTGCTGATGTTCTGATGGCTGTCTTTCTGGGGGTCTACACCACACATTGGTCTCATTGCAAGCTCCCAGAACCCTTCACAAACCTAGACAGCATTTTAAAAAGCAGACATCACTTTACCAACAAAGGTCTATATAGTCAAAGCTATGGTTTTTCCAGTAGTCCTGTACGGATGTGAGAGTAGGACTATAAAGAAGCCTGAGCGCCGAAGAATTGATGCTTTTGAACTGTGGTGTTGGAGGAGACTCTTGAGAGTCCCTTGGACAACAAGGAGATCAAATCTGTCAATTGTGAAGGAAATCAACCCAGAATATTAAATGAAAGTACTGATGTTGAAACTGAAACTCCAGTACTCTGGCCACCTGATGAGAACTGACTCACTGGAAAAGATCCTGATGCCAGGAAAAGTTAAGGGCAGGAGAAGGGGGTGACAAAGGATGAGATGATTAGATAGCATCATGGACACAGTGGACAGGAATCTGAGCAAACCGCAGGAGATAGTGAAGGACAAGGAAGCCTGGCATGTGCAGTTCATGATGTTGAAGAGTCAGACACGACTTAATGACTGAACAACAGAACCCTTCACTAGGCCCTAAATAGAGCCAGACTGCCAACACCCATCACAGGATGGTGTGATCACTTACCTAGAGCCAGATATCCTGGAGTGTGAAGTCAAGTGGGTCTTAGGAAACATCACTACGAACAAAGCTAGTGGAGGTGATGGAATTCCACTGAGTTATTTCAAATCCTAAAAGATGATGCTGTGAAAGTGTTGCACTCAATATGCCAGCAAATTTGGAAAACTCAGCAGTGGCCACAGGACTGGAAAATGTCAGTTTTCATTCCAATCCCAAATAAGGGCAATGCCAAAGAATGTTCAAACTACCATACAACTGCACTCATTTCACTTGCTAGCAAGGTAATGCCAAAATCCTTCAAACTAGGCTTCAGCAGTGTATGGGCTGAGAAATTCCAGATGTACAAGCTAGATTTAGAAAAAGCAGAGGAACCAGAGATCAAATCGCCAACATCTATTGGATCATAGAATAAGCAAAAACTTCCAGAAAAACATCTACTTCTGCTTTACTGACTACGCTAAAGCCTTTGATTGTGTGGATTGCAACAAACTGTGGAAAATTTTTCAAGAGATGGGAATACCAAATCACCTGACCTGCCTCCTGAGAAACCTGTATGCAGGTCAAGAAGCAAACAGAATTGAACATGGAACAACAGAGTGGTTCAAAATTGGAAAAGGAGTACATCACGGCTGTATATTGTCACCTTGTTTATTTAACTCATATGCAGAGTACATCATGTGAAATGCTGGGCTAGATGAAGCACAAGATGGAATCAAGATTTCTGGTAGAAATATCTATAACCTCAGATATGCAGATGACACTACATTTATGGCATAAAATGAAGAGAAACTGAAGAGACTCTTGATGAAGGGGAAAGAGAAGAATGAAAAAACTGGCTTAAAACTCAAGATTCAGAAAACGAGATCAGAAGATCATGGCATCCAGTCTCATCACTTCATGGCAAATAGGTGGGGAAATGATGAAACGGTGACAGACTTTATTTTCTTGGGCTCCAAAATCACTGCAGATGGTGACTGGCCATGAAATTAAAAGACATTTGCTCCTTGGGAGAAAAGCTATGACCAACCTTTTTTGGCAAAGTCGCTCAGGCGTGTCCGACTCTTTGCGACCCCATGGACTGTAGCCTACCAGGCTCCTCTGTCCATGGGATTTTCCAGGCAATAGTACTGGAGTGAATTGCCATTTCCTTCTCCAGGGGATCTTCCCGAACCAGGGATCAAACCCGAGTCTCCCGCGTTGTAGATAGACGCTTTACCATCTGAGCCACCAGGGAAGTCCATATAGTCAAAGCTATGGTTTTTCCAGTAGTCATGTAGAGATGTGAGAGTTGGACCATAAAGAAGACTGAGTACCAAAGAATTGATGCTTTTGAACTGTGGTGTTGGAGAAGACTCTTGAGAGTCCCTTGGACTGCAAGGAGATCCAACCAGTCCATCCTAAAGGAAATCAGTCCTGAATATTCATTGGAAGGACTGAGGCTGAAGTTCCAATACTTTGGCCACCAGACGAGAAGAGCCAACTCATTGGAAAAGACCCCGATGCTGGGAAAGACTGAAGGCAAGAGGAGAAGGGGACGGCAGAGGATGAGATGGTTGGATGGCATCACCGACTCAATAGACATGAGTTTGGGCAAGCTCTGGGAGGTGGTGAAGGACAGGGAGGCCTGGCGTGCTGCAGTCCCTGGTGTCACAAAGAGTAGGATAGGACTGAGCAAATGAACAACAAGAACCTGACACCATGCCTCTACTCACGCTGACCCCTCTGCTGACTTCCTGGCCCACCGGGGCGCCTCTGAAGTGCTTGGAAGCCTGAGGCTCCCTCTCCTCTAGGGCCCCATGTCCCCTGTCTGTTTTCCCCTTTTAGACTGTGTATTCCTCATTTCAATTACTCATGTCCACCTCCTCTGTCAGTGAGCCCACTCTAACCAGCTCTGTGTTGTATACTATCCGGGCATGTGGCCAGCCCTCAAAAAGGTGCCTGTTGAACGAATGCCTGTACACATGGATGGGCAAGCAGATGGACAAATGGACAGATTCCTCTTGGGGCTCTAATTCATCTGGGTGGGGCAAGAAGGGTGGTGGGGAGGGAGGGGTTAGGCCCAGCTGGCAGCCCCCTTGGGGATAAGTACTTCCCGAACCCTACTGTCTCTGCATG
>SJYQ01003793.1:706129-785714 GCA_006410935.1 Redunca redunca
TACTGTCTCTGCATGGGGGGGCGGGTGGGGGGCAGGTGGTGTGGGTGTACATGCATGCATGTGGAGACAGGGGTCCTGAAACTCTATTGTGAAATTACCAAGATGTGAAGCTGAGAGGCAGCCCATGGGGGACCCATGGTGCAGGGCCCCTGAAGCTTAAGCGGACTTGCTCTTGCCTCAGAGGCCATCTGTAGGAGAGAAACTCCAACACCCAGTGTGAGATCCTGGGCCAGACAGCATGGCCACCTCAGCTGCAGTGCCTGAAACACAGGATGATTAGGTGGAATTAGCGGAAGGGAGGCTTGGAAACTGTCATGGCAACTGCGAGCACATCCTTTGTGTGGCTCTGCTCTTTGTCCCTGCCAGTGAATACCAGAGGCATTACGTAAGCAGCAAATGTGCTCTCTGTGGGGACTGGGCCCTAGCCACTGGTGGGCTTCGGGCCAGGAGGCACCACACAGGATGTGCCCATCCACCACCAGGAGGAAGGGCCAGGCAGCCTGGCCAAGGTCCATAGAGGCCACCCCAGGTGAAACCCACCACCCAGTTCAGCCCAGGGCAGCCTCCACCAGCCTCGCTGGGTAGCCAGAGTGGAGAATCGGTGAGTGCTAGCCCCTGGCCCCAGACTGTGCTGACATCACTCCTCCTCCCCATTAAAATGCACTTTCACCCTCAAAAGCAATGGAAAAAAGACAGTCTCCACCACCACCTCCCCCATTCATGTGAATTTACCAAGAAAAGTCAAGGCACATCAGCAGCTAATGAGGAGTGAAAATTGAAGCCCCACTTGTCGCATCGCTTCCTCTTTAAGAGGCTGAATTTATAAAACTCAGTCTGAAATGGGTCCATCTGGCATGACACAGTGATCGTCTCCACAGCACCAGCATGCTGGGTCCTCGGACATAGGGGAAGTGAAGGCTAGTTGCCCATGGCCCCACCTTCTGACCAGGCCGTGAGACCACCCACCAGCAGAGCTTGCAAAGCCACCAAGGTGCCAGGACAAGCTGAGATTTCTGATGGCTACTTCCCTGCACATGAACACCTGCCTCAGCCTCTGTCCCTGTCACCTGGGGAAGAGAAGTTTTCACAAAAAGACAACTCATATAGCTGAGGGCTCCTGTCCAAGCCTAATGCTCAGTGTAACAGCTTTACTTCCAATAGAGTTCTAGAACTTGCTTGAGGCCTGTCTCTTTTCTTTCCTTTTGACTTCAGTCAATGGGGATTGATCAAACACCCACCCTACGAAAAGAAATTCATGGAAGAAATCAAACAGGGGGGACAATCTCTGAGCCCAGACTGTCGAAGTCAAAGCCACACAGAAAAAAAAAACCTCACAACCTTAAACTCACACCCTGCTGGCTCCCAGAGACACGGATAGCATCAAGGAGGGTCCACAGGGAAATGGAAGGAGCAATGTTCCAGAAGCTTCCAGAGAAGAGCATCCATACTGAAGGTCTGGACCTTCGCTGCCAGATTCCAGGGAAAGAAAGAGGGACAGACACAGCAGGATAGAGACTATCATTGTGAGAAAGATGAGCAGAGTGAAGTCACAGAGCAGGCTCCAAATACCGGCTCCACCACTTAGCTGAGTGATCCCAGGTAAGAATCTGCCTGCCAGTGCAGGAGACCTGGGCTCAATCTCTGAGTCAGGAAGAGCCCCTGGAGAAGGGAAAGGCTCCCTACTCCAGCATTCTTCCCTGGGAAATCCCATGGACAGAGGAGCCTGGCAGGATACAGTCCATGGGGTCAAAGCACTGGACTAAGTCACTACTTAGTGACTAAACAACAATGACGACTTGGGGTGGGGCTCCCCACCTCCCTTGTCTCCATTTCCTCTTCTATAAAACAGCAACAAAAATAGTGCCCTGTAACAGAGTTATGATGATTCCAGGCCAGTGTGGACAGAGCATGCTCAGCACAACACTTGCAGAGCCGGCACCAGGGCGCAGGAGTGCTTTCACTACCAGGACAAGGAGAAGGTCCCAGGTCTGTCCTAAAAAGCTTGTCAAGAATAGATAAAGAAGATGCGGTACATTTATACAATGGAATATTACTCAGCCATTAAAAAGAATGAAATGATGCCCTTTGCAGCAATATGCGTGGACCTAGAGAGTGTCATACTGAGTGAAGTAACTCAGACAGAGAAGGGGAAATATTGTATGACATCCCTTATATGTATAATCTTTTTTTTAATCTTTCTATTGGAGGATAATTGCTTTACAATATTGTGCTGGTTTCTGCCATGTATCAACATGAATCAGCCACAGGTATACATAGGTTCCCTCCCTCTGGAGCCTCCCTCCCACGCCTCACCCCATTCTGTCCCCCTAAGCTGTCACAGGGCATAGTGTTGAGCTCCCTGTGTCACACAGCAAATCCCCTCTGGCTGTCTATTTTGCACATGGTAATGTATATGTCTCCAACTACGCTCTCCATTCATCCCACCCTCTCCTTCCCCCACTGTGTCCACAGTCTGTTCTCTACGTCCGCCTCCCCTCCCTGTTGCTGCCCTACAAATATGTTCATGAATACCATCAAGAAATGATACAAATAAACTTACTTACAGAACAGGAACAGACTCACAGACTTCAAGAACAAACTCACCCTTGCCGGGGGTGGGGGAGAATGGGGAAAGGGGACAGTCAGGGAGTTTGGGATGGACATGTACAGGTTGCTACATTTAAAATGAATAACAACAAGGATCTATTGTACAGCACATGGACCTCTGCTGGATGCTGTGTGGCAGCCTGCATGGGAGGGGAGTTTGCGGGGAGAATGGATACATGTATAGGTATGACTGAGTTCCTTTGCTGTTCACCTGAAACTATCACAACATTGTTTGTTAACTGGCTATACTTTAATAGAAAATAAAAAGTTTAAAAAGCTCCTGGAGAACCCTGAGCTTTGGATCCACTCACAGTGACGGCCAGAGTTCCCTCCTGGGCTTGAAGGACTAATGACCAAGGGTAGAACAAGCCCTAGAGAGCCCGGGCAGTGGGTCTGAGACCTGGCCATCTCCTCAAAGGATAGTAACCCAGAGCATGCAGACACAGAACTCTGCCTTCTCTTCAGAGAGAGATTTGTTCTTGAAACCAAGGCAGCTGCTCTGACTTCTCCATCCCAGGATGATGGTGACAAGGTCTGCGCCTCACAGGACAGAATCTTGATGTAGCCAGAAGGAATGGCAGCCAGTGGGGTTGTGTCATGAAGGTCTGGGACCAACTAGGATCCAAGCTCCCAAACTCTGGCCCTTTGTCAGCCTTCATCTCCCCAGTGGGAAAGGCATGACAATTACAACTAAGAGGAATGAAAATGTATCCATGGTGAGCCTTTCCATGTTGTCACTCAGGCTAAGCAGTCCCAGCTGGGGCCTGAGGAACCCATGCTATGTTTTAATTGCTTCAGCCAGTCAGGCCCACTGGGACACCAAGAGGGACAAACCCTGCTGGAACCAGCCTGTACGCCAAAGGCAAGGATTCTCCTTCTGCAACAATAGCATTAGCATCAAAATCCACCCTAAGAAAACAAAACAAAACCCTGAGCACTTACTATGTGCCAGCAAGAGTGCTTATCTCATGTAGGCTGGCATGGGTGTTTCTACTTTATCCATAAGGAAATGGAGGCTCCAAAGAGGGAGTTAGTTGCCCAAGGACATTGTGCTAGTCAGTTTTTGTTGCATAACAAAAAGGTTATACATCTCTGTACCTTTTTCACATTTCTTTTGCCAGCTCTGCTGATCAGCTATGATTTGGCTCATCTAGTCTGGGCTCGGCCGCAACAGCAGACTCGATTCCAGACTTCATGTCAGATTCGTGTCTGCCTCTGGGTCTTCCTTCTGTGGTCCATGCTAAAGGATCTGCAGCACCCAAATGATAGATCAGGTAGCACAGGAGAGAGAGCAAGCCAAACCAAAGAAGCACACTGAAAGCCTCTGCTTACATCACATCCACTAGTGTCCCAGCAGCCAAGTCAGGCATCCATGGTGTGTGCAGGCAGGTATGTGCTCTGCCCATGCCAAGGACCTAAATGCCTAATTATATTCCAGGATGGAGTGCAGACTCAAAACAATATCCCAACCCACCACCATCACACAGCTCCCAAATAGCAGAGCCAAGAGGTAAATCCAGAAAGCCTTTTCTTTTCACTGCTCTGCAATCCCAGCTACTCTGTAACCTCTGATAGGTCACTCCACTCTCTCAGCCTCAGTTTTCTCTCCTACACACACTGGGTATAGCAGGACCTACATTGTTGGGTTTCTAAGGATCAAATGAGGTGCTATGTAAAGACTCTTTCAAGAAACCCAGGGGTGGATAAGGACAAAGTCTCTCCCAGCCCTCATTTGGAAATTGTCTTCCAGACAGAGATGAGGTGAGAATGGCAAAAAGGCAGAGCTGCCCTGCAACCTTGAGAATGATGGACCTCTCTGTACCGTTCAGACACAGATTGATCCTGAGACACATCCACGTGAATGAGAAATGTCGGTGTCTCAGTCATAATTAGGACTTCCCCAGTGGCTCAGACAGTAAAGAATCTGCCTGCAATACAGGAGACCCAGGTTCAACCCCTGGGTTGGGAAGATCCCCTGGAGGAGGAAATAGCTACCCACTCCAGTATTCTTGCCTAGAGAATCCCACAGACAGAGGAGCCTGGCGGGCTACAGTCCATGGAATTGCAAAGAATCAGGCATGGCTGAGTAACCAACACTTTCCAATTACAGTCATAATTATGACAACCGTCAAGCCTTGGCCAGGCTGACTGTCTTAGAGAGGATGTTTCATGCCAAACCAGATGAGGACCTGGTCAGAGAAACACACACAGTTAAAGAGGCAACCTGGGCTCCCCGAAGGCACAGGGACACTACTGTGTCAACTGTGGTCCCTCATGGCTGCCAGACACAGCTCAGTAATGCACGGGCGTCTCTTACTCTTCATCACCAATCGTTCATTCCCTGCACACATCTTCTGATGCTCATTTGAGCACTGTATTTTCAGACCAAAATGACAGCAGGGATCAAACTTCTTAATAGACATGATAGCAAAAAGCATAAGGTCAGTCACAAAGACACTAGAGCACGCTCGCATGTTTTCCCAACAGGATGCCCAATGACTCAGTTCCACAGACAACAGCTCCAATTCTATACCTCTGTGGCAGGGTTCAAGCCCTGCCTCCCTCTCTTAATAGTTTAACCACCTGAGACTCAGTTTTCTCATCTGTTCAAGGGGAACAGTAGTAGTACCTACATCACAGATAGGATGTTTCCACAAGGAAAGCTATGCAAATCCCTTAGCACATGGCCTGGCATCAGGAAGTGCACAGCAAACTACCGTTGTCATCAGTACCCCTTAGCCCCTCGACAGTCATCCCCCAAACCATTTCCCACCCCCTCAGAAACTTCTCTCTAGCTCTTGCAGAGATTCTGGGAAGCAGAGAGCCATGCGTCCCCGAGGATCCCATTTTAGTACTGAGCACACATCACTGCAATCTGATTTTAGGCATTGCTGTGTAAACATATGACCCTTTAATTCTATTTCAGTTCAATTATGCAAATCTCATCATATATTCAGCATCAAGCCATTTTTCTTTCCTCTCAAAATCCATCTACTACTGGCCAGCTGAGCCTACTACTACCAATTCGAGGCCCAGAGCAAACAGAGTCCCAGTATCTTAAGTTTGGAAAATGTGTCACTCCTCAGCCCAGACAGAGCCAGGCCAGCAACGGGTACTGGTCACCCCAGAGCCTGAGAGAGTCGGGGCAGAAGATAGGATGAAGATTATCCCACCAGCCACCTTCGTCCCGAGCTCCACAGGACCCCAGGAAGCCAGGAGGTAGTACCCAGGACCCTCTCTGTGTGGGGACATAAGAGAAGTCAGTGGAAAGAGGCAGGAAAACAGGACCCATTCTCCACTCGTTCCCCAATATAGTTCACACTTCCTGTTCTATAGCCTGAGGTTCCATGGAAATCTGAGTTTGGAGAAAAGGATGCTACTGCTTTTATATTTTAAAAAGCAAAAGACAAAGAACTAGTTAATTAACCATATCCTAGAATCTTTATTCTAGAGTAGGAGAAGAGAGTTAGGCAAAATCTTAGAGAAACTGGGAGTCAGAGCCAAGAGCAGAACCCAGAGCAGGACTGTTTCCACTTGCATGAGAAGTCCAGCTCCTGTTTAAGGAGACCAGAGGTAGCAGAGCTTCCTCCAAAGACCAGGAACAGGGCCAGGCCACGCCACACCTCCATCATCCCTCTACACCAGGACAAGAGCAGGAGGGCCAGCAGAGAGAGCCCTGACACAGGGCCAGGCCACAGCCCCATCACGCCCTGTCTGCTCCCACGGCAGAGAGGCCCTGTGGGCAGGAGAGTGGGCTGAGGGTGAGCACAGGAGGCCTGCAAAATCTTTACGGCCTGTCTTAGCTTATTAACAGGAGATGGATAATATCTGACAAATGACAGGAGATAAATTGTTAAGCAATATGCAAATATGCCTGCAGCAAAAATGGAAAATTACTATACAGTAAAAGCTTTTATGGCTGCAAGAAAATTCAGAGGTAATTTGTCTCTGCGTCTCTTCAAATTCCAATCTTGCTGTTAGCTGTGGCAGAATGCTACATCCGTTACCATTCCAATTAGATCATTATAAAGGGGCTCCCGAGTCGACATCAACTTTAAGGGACCACGGAGGAAAAGGCATTTACAAAGCCAGGGGCAGTCTCAGCCACAGTTGCCCAGGGCTCTGTCCCTCTGTTCAGGTCACTTAGGCAAGAGCCAGGACCGTTTGCACCAATATGTTCATCCATTTACCATCAGCTGACTGTTCCTCACCAGATGCTTCTGCAGGACACTAGACAAACTACATAAATGACCACAGTCTGCCCTTGGCAAAGAGAGGGGCCAGGAGAGTGGAAAAGGACTCTGTACCTGGGTAAACTTCCAGAGAGGAGAAGGAGCCAACTGTGAAAGGAGAGCTCAGAGCAGGAACCCCTCAACTCAGCCTAACACAGAAACAGAAAATGAGACAAACTCTGTAGGACTGCAGGCAGTTAGAGAAAGCCAGACGCTCACTGAGGGCAGAGACGTAGGCAAATGGACCGCAAGCCCGGTGGACTTCCAGAGAGGAAGGCCCCTACACACAAGGGGAAGCAAGGCGGGACAGGGACGCCACCTGGGGCCCAGCCAAGCCCCAACTCCTGCAGGAAACACAGCTAGCACCATGACAAGTTTTTCTCATTCAATCCAGGTGCCTTTTTTCCCCATCAAAAAACGACATAGGAAAAGAGAGGCAAGGAAAATGACTGTATTCAAAACTCACTTGTACAGAGCAACTGTTGTGAGCTTCCTGCATCAAAGAGCAAATTTCTACTGGCGATCTATTTTACCTAGAGGGGTGGGAGGGAGATTTATAGGGAGGGGACATATGTATACCTGCGGCTGATTCATGTTGATGTATGGCAGAACCAATACAATATTGTAAAACAATTATCCTCCAATTAAAAATTAGAAAAACAACACACTTGTAGCTGGCTGCTACTTACAACACAAATGTGGGCCGATTGTCCTGGGAGTGGAGGCTTGTGAGTTGTAGCAGGTTGGGGGGTGCACAGCAGAGCCTTCCACCCGCACTGAGAGGAACCCTTGGCCAACGGAGGAAGACATGCACTTCAGGACACGTCACGCTGGAGGAGGAGGTGGGCCGTGGGGAGGAGCTGCAGGGTCCACCTCCATTTGGCAGGAAGGAAAACTGACAGGGAGAAAAGCATGCCACCGGAGGGTCACAGAGGCCACAGGTGAGGGTTTTGAATGGGAACTGGAGGAGAGCTCAGGAAAAGGTTCCATCTGCACGAGGAACAGGGAAACCGGAAGTTCAGCCCCATAACTGATTTGCATGAAGGGTTGTTTGCTCATTTTTTTAATGTTTTCCATCTGATTTTTTTTTTCTTTTTTTGGCTAATCATTCCAGGAAATTGGTATAACTGACAGCTTCATGAAACTGACTGGCAATTCTGAGATCCTATAGGCCCAGCCCTAGTGAAGGATCTAGAGCAGGTAAGCAGAGAACCAGGAGACCAAACTCCTGACTCTTGTGTCTCCCTACAGCTGAAAGCCAGGCCACCAGGCAAGAGGCAGACCCCTACCATTAGCTCAGGTTGAACCAGGGGCACAGAATGCCAGTTCTAAGCCTGGGATGCCCATCAAAGGAGCCAGAGGTGCAAGGATGCCCACGTTTTGACACAGCAGGTGCACTTAGGGAGTCTTCAGATGTAGCCGGGGGCCTCTCCTAATCAAACTCACAGGAGCTCGGGGACAACCTCCTCCACAAAGCTCCCCATCTCAGCACAATCACTGCCTGTCACCAGCGCCGGAATCACCCTGTGTCAAATAACACGGGGTCAGGCAGGTCAAGGCTGGATGCTGATGGCACACCCGCTGCTGTCCCGAGAGGAGAGGCAGATGGAATCAGGGTTCAACTGCCATCCGGGGACACAAAAAGGTATTTGCCTTCTTCCTGGGACTTGAAACTTCAGGTGACAATGTATACATTTCTTTGGGGACAAATTGCACAGGCATCCAGATACCAGCTGAAGGGCCAGAGGGAAGGTGAGGGAAGGTGAAGGTTAAAATGCACTGCGGGTTTTACAGGTCAGCCATGGTCGTAGAAAGGACAAGAATCTGCCTGCAGCCTCCACACACCTGCTGGAACAGGGACCCCCTTCCTCCGTCTGTCCGCAGCCCTGGCCTCTGCCAGTCCTCTGGGAAGGTCTGCTCAGCCCCTGCCTATGGGGCAGACTCAGATGGACTGTGAGTCCTTCTCAGAGGATCCCTGCCAAGCAATATGGCATCTAGGCCAATCTTGTGTGTTCCTCTGATCCTGCAGGGACCCTGCTGGGGAGCTCATCAAGGGCAAGCCAGGGATGTGGTGTTGCACCCACAGAGACCCAATACCTGTCTGAACAGCATCTTCAATTTTCTCTCTCCCTCTATTATGGGTCCTCTGGCCTCTAGCCAGAGCCCTCACCCATCTCCTCACCACCTTCCTTGCATTATTCAGGATCCAAACCAAGTTGCCTCTCTTCCATGAGTCGGACTTCTGTGTCTGTCTCTCTCCCTCCTTCCCTCCCCTCACTCCCCTCCCCTTTTCCCTTCTCCCAGTGGCTCCAGTACTTCTCAGCAATTGGAATCATTCATATGGCATGAAACTTCCAATAATGGAAAATTACTTAATAATATCTCTTTTACTAAGCTCCTTTCCTAACTGGTGAGGAAAAGAATGTTCTGGTTAATTAACCATCTAGGTTAAAAGAAAGTTACCAGAGCTGCCATACTAAAACTACCAATTTTTGCAAGGAAGAAAATAGCATATACTACGACTTAATAATTGATGAATCCAAAGATGTTTAAGACTCTCCTAAGGCTTTTAGTCACCACTGAGAACCCTGACCATTTTGTGCTGGGAAATGTCATAAATGCCATTTCACAGTGTTTTTTGATTGCTGGAAGGAGATTTCACCCAACCTTATAGACCTGCCATATGCAAATACTCATGAGCATGTACCTCTAACCAGGCCCCCTCCACATAGCTCTTCCATCTCCATCCAACACAGCAGAAATGGGATAGTTTAATCCCATCCCCCACTCCTGGTATGCCAGAGCTCTCAAGTTTAGAAACCATGGGTGCATGACTCAGGAAGGATGACATGGAGTAACCTTCAAGCAGTTCTGAGAGGCCCCACACAAACAACAATTTCCACGATCCTCTGATAGCCATCAGGTGTGCCTTAGGCCCTGGAGAGGCTACAATCCCCACCAGGTGGGCCGAGTTCCCTGACCCAGGGAGAAACGTGCAGGGAGGCCCGGCAGTGGCTGAGCCCAGAAAGACATGCTCATATTGCACCATCATTCACTCAAAAGCATAATATCATTTCTTTCCGCAGAAGCTAAGCAAGCATGACAATTCCAGGGCTTAGGTGAGCTCCCCTCTCCTACAAGGAGGAGGGTGTCAGGGGACTGAATTAGTGCCCACTCAGATCTGGGCGACTAGCTGACTCACGCTCCTTTTTTCTGCCGTTCTCCTGCTCCCTAACCCAATCCCGGTGTACTTAAATAACAGAGAAGATTTTGGGCCCCAGCTTCTCCAGGATCCAGCCCATGAGCTGTTGCCAAGCTCCTTGGCCCACGGGAAGCTCCCCGCTCACTGCTGTCTTGCCAATTATAGAAGAGGTTTGCTCACATGGCCCACGAGGCGAGGGCTGATGAAGCCCACAGAATCCCCCAGAGCTGGGGAGCGGCTTCTGACATTTCAAAAGGTCAATCAATCACACTATTTCATGGAATGTAATCATCTCCCAGGACCTAAATGCAACAATAAAACCAAATAGCGCCAAATACTCGGGGAAAATGAATGATGCACGCACAGAAGAAAGACTACAGTTGGCCTAGCAAACACCTCTGCAGCCCGCCCTGAGGCCCAAGCTCTGGGTATGAATCCTCCCACCGCTGCTGGCCTTGAGGAGCCCTTGCCCCACTCAGGCCTCTAGGATGAAGTGAGCTGGCTTAGGGATGCTGTGCTCTAAGCACGCAACAGTAGTTTCTCCAGAAAAGAAAGAGTAAGAGGCCGGAAGGAATTCCACAGAGGTCACACCAAACCACTGAGAGGTGCCTCCAAAGACAGCCCTCAGGAGGCCGCAGCTCATGGGGAAGGGGGAGGGGGGACCCCCTCACCCCCAGTGAGGAGCCACGGAGTTCTGAGTTTCACAAGGCTAAAAGCCAGGCAGCTCTGTGTCCCCTGGGTCCAGAGAAGGGGAAAGGCAGCTGTTTGCTTCGCAGAACTCCAAACGCCACCATGCCTCCTTTCTTAAGGAGATGTGAAGTCTGCCCTATACTTCTCACACAGCCACCCTGGGGAGCTGAACCAGGTTGGGGGGTTACCCGGGGCAAAGGGCTCCCGCAGGTGTGCCTGACACCAATCTGAGCGCCTTTGTCTTTCAGGGTCTGGCCAGAGCTCACTATCACTTCCAGTGTCTTTCCTCCTGCCACGGCCAACCCTCCCCTTCCTTCCCTCCCACCGCGCCCTCCCTCCGGACCCTACTGCACCCCAAGTGCGGTACTCTTTCCAATGTAACCCCCGGCCCCCCATCCACAGCCCCCTCACCTAGCAGTCCCCAGCCGCCTCCTCAGCCGCTGGCTCTCATTCTCCGGACCCCGTTCAGTTTCTTCAGAAGCCGTGGCCTCCTCCCTCCTCCCCCGCATTCATGTGACCTTCCCTCCAACTCAGACCAGTGGTTCTCACCTGGGCATCCATTCATCAGAAGCATTAGCATCACCTGAGGGGCTTGTAAACCTCCCAGGGCCTGGGCCAAAGAAACCAACCTCCCAGGTGCATCAGCATTTGTGAAGTTGCATGGGTGGGAGGGGACAGTCCCAGCGACTCTGATCACAGGCTCAGCCCTCGGCTGGGCTCCAGAACAGACCTATGTGGCTTCCTGCTGGGAGCCTGGGTCTGCACCGCCCTTCCCCGGAACCCCAGCCACGGGGGAGCCCTCCCTGCTTAAGGCAGAGTACCGGAATTCTTTTCCCATCGGTGCTCCCTCACGTATGTTTGATTGTCACATGAGAAATCAGCCTAGGGTTCCCTGAAAACCAGGTTGGGTGCATTCCCAGGGCCTACAACAGAGCCAGGTGTGTAGTATTGTCAGTAAATAGCTATGGGGTAGAAAGAAGCGAGGGAAGTGGAGAGGGGGGGGGGAGGGAGGGAAGGGGAAAGATGTAAGGGTGNTGGAGAGGGGGGGGGGGAGGGAGGGAAGGGGAAAGATGTAAGGGTGATGCCGGGTTGCCTTCATCCCTGGATGGTTTGCATTTATTTGGACCCTGACTGTAGACCCCTCAAGGGAGGTCTCCTGGCAATGCCCCCTTTCACCTCCTGGGTGCCCAGCTCTGATCTCCTCCCACCCGTGGCTGAATCTCTGCTCTTTTTTGAAATGGGTGGGACCATAGTGAAGCCACATCCCAGGTGACCCCATCCATTGATATGTGGCCCTGTTACCCACCAGCCTCCTCACTGCTGGACCTGAGACCCTGAACCAAATCCATGGACCTGACTGCTGTCTCTCCCAGGCCAGGGCACTGCCCTGCTGCATGGCAGCAACATACCTCACTCCACAGGCTGCCCACAACCACCAGCTCATGGTACTCTTACCCCAGAGACTCTGCCGTGTTCTCCCCAAACACACAGCCCAGGGAGTTGCGGCTCTGTGTCCTGACACTATCATGCTCTCTCCTTCCAAAATCTGGGAACTGACCAGTTAGTCTGACCCAAACACAGGGCAGGGGAGAGGTTGCCTTGGTCTGGGTCTTCCCGAGATGGTGCTGGGGGACACCAAAACCAGCCTTAATTTCCCCAGGAAGGAAAGCACAAGAAGGCTCTCTCGTCTCTCTCTCTCGTAGAATGCCCATTCCACAAGAAAAGGGCCATGCTGGCCTCATCCCCCAGCCTCTGGCACACAGTAGGCTGGCTGTAAATACTACCTGTCATTACCGATGATAATATCAATCGATAACAAATTTCCCCAGCGCATTAAAAACAGATTCGACTTAAAAATCTGTCTCTGTACAACACTTTAGACACGAGGCCAGGCTCCACGTGAAGCCCAGCTGTTACCAACGGGCTGAAAGAAATCTTTCCAGATTACAGACCACCTGTGTCAAACCCATTTTGACCACTTTAGGAGGAGCTGAGAAGACAGGGGAGAAAATGAGGGTTTTTACCGTGATCGGACTGAACGTTCCCCCAAGTAAGAGCCCATTTATTCACTAGAATCGGCTCCAATCTTGAAACGCCAGCTGGCGGTTTTGTCAGATAAACCACACTCTCTCCCTCATGTACCAGCTCCACAATTCACTGTTGCTTGAGAAATGAGCTCGACAAGGCCTAGCTTCACTTTTTCTAAAAACACTGGCACCTTCAGTATATTTTCCTAGGTATATTTTTCCTCCTCGGCAGCAGGAAGGGCACTTTCGGAGATGTTTATTTTCCCTCATGAAATATAGTGATGCGGCTGTCAGACACACTTGGCATAGCTCAGCCTGGGCCCCTCTGGAGCGTTTCAGAGCAGGTTGGAGCTCCCGCGTCCACTTTCTTAGGCTGGTGACTTGCCGTGATTTTACTATTCCTTCATTCTGCTCCTCCCTCACTGCCCTGAGGCCCTGTCTCAAGCCACTTGAAGGGCCAGAGACCCATGGTGAGTAGGGCTCACACCCCACCATGCTCACACCCCACCCGCCAAAAGGAGCCCTCCAAGAGGACGGTTTGTTTAGTTTCTTAGTTGATCAGTCGTGTCCGACTCTTTTGAGACCTCATGGATGGCAGCCTACCAAACAAGTGGGATTTTCTGTCCATGGGATTCTCCAGGCAAGAACACTGGAGTGGGCTGCCATGCCCCCTCCAGGGGATCTTCCCAACCCAGGGATCGAACCCCCGGGTCTTACATCTCTTGCACAGGCAGGCTGGTTCTTTACCCACAGAGCCACCTGGCTAGCCAGTCACTTATGTAGGCCATCAATTTTATCTTTACTGTCTGGGAGACAAGGGGCTTTGACATACCTCCACAAATCTGTGGAAGCGATGTGCTCTCTCCGGCGTACTCTTGGCAAAAGGAGCAGAAAGACACGGAGTTTAGGAAACAAGCCTGCGGCACCTGAGCTGTGTCTTTCCCTGCTCCGTGCTCCAGGAAGATCTGCATCTGGGCTAACTGAGGCTGGCGTGGAGGGGCTCGGGAAGCTGCACCCAGGACGTGGGGGTCTACGCTCTAGCCAGATGTTCAGCAAGGTGGTGCTCACTGCCACTGTCAGCCATCAGCCCTCCCTGATGCCTAGTCCACAGAAAAAGGGAAAAGCAGGGCCCCAAAGCACCCACTTTTAGGACAGTTGCTTGCACTTGACCAAACCATCCCTTCCTTGGTGGTGGGGGGAGTGATCTGAATGCCGTTTTGTCCCTCAGGCTCTCTTCTGCATCAAGTCTTCCGTCACCTCCCCGCCTGACGTGACAGGAGACCAGATGCCCCAGTCTGCCTGAGCCAGTCCTGGTTTGCACCTCCTGTCTGTTATAGTTATTAATAGTGCTCCCTGTCATTTGAATGTCCCCGTTTGGATGATAAGTTGTACAGGCCCAATTTCTCTCATTGTCCTTAGCCTGGACCCTCTGGGGTCCCCATCAGATGATCACAAACATGTGCCCTGCTCAGGAGGCACAACCCCACCTTCCTGGGGTGCTAGCCACAGCCTCTCCTTCCTCACCTACGGTCTACTCCACAGCCTTCAGGCCCAGGCTGACCACGAAGAGCTGCCTCAAGACCAGTTAAAAAGCATGATCCAGACTTAGGTACCTAGCCTGTACAAAAAGTGGTTAAAGCATGAGCAAATAGACAAGCAGCCAAGCGTGAAGGACCAGTTTTAGCATCTGTGAGTTTGTTAAGATGAGAGTGGAGAGAACATCAAGTTCTCACACCATCAGGATACTACTATGGCACTTTGTCTCCAACCTTCAAATAAATACTGTACAAAATATATATATATATATATATATAAACTTGCAAAGTGAATGTCTGAACAACCAAATATGGCTACAAATCAGCAAGTAAAAAGCAGCAGCCTTGGCCTTCATCTGCATTCTGCGGGCAGAACCACACTCATTTCTGAGTTCTGCAGCCTCTCCAAGTCCAGGTAGCATGATACCTGGCTGTTCTCTCAGCCAGAAAGTTTAGCAACCAAATGGCAGTGCAGCCTCTCTTCATCCCCTGAGCTGAGAGGAGAGACAGTGGAAAGGAAGGGACTGCTAACATTTGCAAGACTTGGGGCTTTAACTCTTCTCAAAACAGTGCTCCAAGGTCTTCTCTTCATTTTACAGGTGAGAAAACTAAGGGCAGCTCAGAGAGGTGATGGAACTTACCAGAGGTTACACAGCTACAAAAATAACCATCCCAGTCCTTTGGACATCTCTCCCCAAACCAGCTCCCCCCCCCGCCCCNCCAAGAAAAGCAGCAACAGAAATGCAAGGGGACATGTGATAACTAGAGAGAGTGAGCACTCCAGTCCAGAGCCGACAGTTAAAGTGCATCAAGGGCAACCCAAGAGTTGTAACTCCCATCGCCGCTCATGATTTATGCAGACATCTCCCATTAGCCCTAATGGATGTGGGGAGCATAAATCTCGGGGCGCAGCTCCAGACAGGCTCTTGTGATCTAAACGCCACTAAAATCGATGACATTGCCCCAGTATTGATATGGTGATTGTGGTGCTTCATAAATAGGCCTGACAGGTTGGGAAGAAGGTTGGCCTGCCTGCCACAGCCTGACTGCGATGCTGCTGCTGGTGGCAACGGCATCCCTTGGGAGCTGCTCCAGCAGAGGGGGCCAGGAGCACGGATCCAGAGCCAGGACACTGGGCTCCAATCCCGTCTTCCCATCTCACCATCTTTGTGACCTGCCAAGCTACTGAAGCCGGAGAAGGCGATGGCACCCCACTCCAGTACTCTTGCCTGGAGAATCCCATGGACGGAGGAGCCTGGTGGGCTGCAGTCCATGGGGTCGCGAAGAGTTGGGCACGATTGAGCGACTTCCCTTGCACTTTTCACTTTCATGCTTCAGAGAAGGAAATGGCAACCCACTCCAGTATTCTTGCCTGGAGAATCCCAGGGACAGAGGAGCCTAGTGAGCTGCTGTCTATGGGGTCGCACAGAGTCGGATACGACAGAAGCGACTTAGCAGCAGCAGCAGCAAGCTACTGAAGCACCCTGAGGGTCTGTCTCAAGATCTGTAAAATGAGGATTAAGTGAATTATCATACATACAGTCCTTGAACCATTGTGAAGTAAAGCGTCATTCTGAGAAATACAAAAGGCCTGTGTAGACCATTCAAGAGAGAGAAGCAGTTTGTTCAAATTTGTCCAGGAGGCCTTCCCGGCAGAGGGCAACACCAAAGTCCAGCTGGCCAGAGGGCCAGGATTCCCGAGAGGGCCTTTGAAGGTTGATACCCATGAGTTCATGCAGGCATCTGGAAAGGTGGGTGGGAGGCTGGACCCCATCAGCAGTGCATACCCAGGCTTCTGCCCCAGCAGGCATAGCTGCCCACAGGACAACACCGCCCATGAGGTGCCCCCCTGGGTTAAGCTCAGTGCTCACAGCCGCGCCACCTCTTTCTCTGCCCCTGATTGAAAACAAACGAGCACATAAGAAGCTGGGTCTGAAACTCTCTGGAAGGCGGGAATTATGTTCTATTCTTTACATCAATATTTCGATCAGTTTTAAAAATAAATCTATGAGGAGGTCTTTGCTCTTCAAAGATAACCAGTAACAGAGACAAAGGCCTCTGTGAGTCCACTCAGTTCACAACGAAGAGTGAAGAAAAGCTCTTATTCAGACATTGTCTTGAAAATTAAAATGAAAAATGATAAAGATATGTTTATTTTTAGCTTATCTTTTTAAACGTGATCATTGCAACTCTGCTAATTATTAGAGTGAACAAAAGGTAAGTGATGGGTTGGCAGAATCATTCCAGCATTTGCTCTGGACAAATCCATAGAAAAGCAAAGCAGGGTGCATTGGTGTGATGGAAAGGAGAAAGCCCAGCAGCGTCCTCCCTCGCCTGGCTTCAGCTGTCCTAAACCTGCAGGCTACACTCCCTGCAGGTCCAGAGCTGACTGATGCTGCCTCTGCACTGTAGGAAACAAGCACAGAACGGGGACACTGAGAACCTGGATGAAAAGAGAGACAACAAAAGCCCACAGACGGTAGGCTAGATGCGCTGAATCAAGGAACTGTGGGCTCAAGCTGACTACCAGGCAGCTTTAGGGGATCCTTCCATCTTCTCCCTATTTGGTCCAGGCCAACGCCCCACCAGAGAGCTTTCATCTGGCTGTATAAACCAAACAGCTGGGTCCTAGATGGGCGCCAGGAGAGAGTGGGCATGTGGAGTCCTTGATCTTCCTGCTGGATCTGAGGACTTCAGACAAGATGAACCACCAAACAGGGAGCGATGAGACTATTTCCTTCCAGTGCTAAAACCAGGGAAGCAGTATTGGTGAAGCCATTTCAGCCTTTGCTCTTATACTGTGTTGGACAGAGCACGTCTACAGGCATCCCATATACCAGCCCACAGACAGCACCTGGATACTGACCTGCTCTACCAGCTAGAACCCTGGAGCCCCAGACACACTGGCTGCCAGTTTCTCCATACCAAGGAACTCTGCAGGAGGTCTCCTTCTGCAGACTTCTCCCAGACCCCTGCCCACTTACCCAGAGGTGAGAAGACAGAAACAGCTGGAGGCTGGGCTCTAGGCTGGAATCACACCATGATAATATGGTCAGAGGCAGCTCCACAAGGACCTCCCTCCAGCTCAGCCCTGGTCCAGACACAGGAGAGCTACAAAACTGCCAGCCACAGCTCTTATCCAACATGGGCACTCCTCTCCGGGAGCATAGAGTAACCATAACTTACCAAGCCCCCTCTGGACACCAAGTACTGTGCTCCACCATCGCATTTAATCCTGCAACAACTCTACAACTCAGCTACTCATTCTACAAATGGCAGAGCCAAGACACATGCCAAGAAGTGGTATCAACCGGATTTCAACTCATGCCTGCCGAACCCAGAAGCCCATACTCTTAATAGACCAACCGGACTGCCCTCCAGTGATTTCACTGGGAGCAAGAACTCTGCTTATCTGCTGCCTCAAACAAAATCTGGCATGGATAGATGCTGAAAAATATCTAGTTAGGCTGTGTCTTTGCTTCCCTTGTGGCTCAGCTGGTAAAGAATCCGCCTGCAATGCGGGAGACCTGGGTTCGATCCCTGGGTTGGGAGTATCCCCTGGGGAAGGGAAAGGCTACCCACTCCAGTATTCTGGCCTGGATAATTCCATGGACTGCATAGTCTATGGAGTCACAGAGAGTCGGACACGACTGAGCAACTTTCACGGGCTTTGTCTATACTTTACAACAACCTGGAAAATTATATATATATAAAAACAAAACTTGGCAGATAATTTAAGCTTCATAAAACTTCTTCCAAGCCATGAATAGGTAGGTAAATCCTGACTGCAAACTCATGAAGGCAGAACCTCAGTCAGATCCTTGGTTTACTCTCCCAGAGTCCCACTGCTCTCCTGCTTTGCATTTGAACTTGTGAACTTAAGATTCACTGAGTAACATCTGTTTCTCCGTTAGGGTCCGTGTTACTTCAGCATCATCTCCACGACTGGCACATAGTAGGCACACAGTGAATATACCTTGAAGGAAGATGTAAATGACCAGCAAGGAGGTTGGTATGACCTGACAGTGGCCAGGAAGGTAGAGAGCATAGGGAATGGGGAGGGGCTTCAGAAATGAGACTTCTATACTGACAGGGAGCCCTGGACACCTCCAAGCCTTCCATCAAGCCCTGGAGTTTCCTGTCTCCTCTTGGATTTCCACATGGGGCTGGGGCAGGCATGGCCCCTAATGTTCAATGCCTTCAGGATAGACTTTAATCATCCAGATCCTCAAAATGTTCCTCAGTCATTTAAAATATGGAAATGTTGTCCTGAATAGGAGAAAATGCTCTGAAAAATTATGTTTTGCCTTTCAAATGAGCAAAGATTCCTTGAAATTCTGAAAGTAAACAAATTAGGGTAGAAGATCTCCAAATAATCGCATAAACTCCAATTTCCTATGTTTTAACATAAACATCAAAATAATAAACTCAGGCATATATGAGGGGGAAAAACATCCAGCCTGATGCTGTTGCATTCTTTAGAAGCTGAAACCTAAATGACTAAATTGGCAGTTTATTAACAGGAAAATTATGCTAAGTAGCTTCATGTTGATGTCAAGAATTTTATGCAGCGAGTTATGGTGTGGTACCCTGAGTGCCTCATTTGCATTTTCTCATTTAGAAAGAACAATGGCTCCAAATGAGTGCAGCATGTTCACATTACACACCCAAGAACATTTGCACAGATGGAAAGGAATATCTTGATACCAACGTGATTAAAGCCTTTTGTTCATTACGCTCCAGCCTAGACTTGGGGGAAAGGGGAGATTAACGTCATTTAGGCTGGTA
Source organism: Redunca redunca (assembly GCA_006410935.1). Taxonomy (NCBI): domain Eukaryota; kingdom Metazoa; phylum Chordata; class Mammalia; order Artiodactyla; family Bovidae; genus Redunca; species Redunca redunca. The sequence goes on from SJYQ01003793.1 coordinate 725,211, forward strand.
ATGAAGGGACCTGGGACCAGAGCTCTTAAATTTCTCAGAGGGCCAGCAGCTATAGCTTACAGGACTCTATTTTTCAGCACTCACATGGTTTGGTTTTGCTCAATGGGAACTTGGCAATGTGAGATGGATAAATCAATACCTTCCCCAAAACACATTATGGAAGGCCTTGTGAAATTGCCTCAACCATTCAGGAAGAGTGTCAAGGAGACCTGTGCACAGCCCATACCTGCAAAATCTGGGCTACTCAGATCCGCAGAGTGGGTGCTTCCATTGGTTTGTCCAACCAATGTCTAGCAAAAACACAAATTTACTGGGCATGCACTTTGTGCTTAGTGCTTCACTGGAAGAGGCAGCAAAAGAAAGTAGTGTGTAAGTTCTCTAAGAGCTTATGGACCAACTGAGGAGACAATCCTTAGATACGTGGCATCATTGGAAACCACGTGATTATATGTAACCAAGTACTGGATCAAGTGCAGGTAAGCATGTAAATGTGGTTGCAGTTAATCATGGCCCTGGGCCAGGAATGGATCACTGGAGGAAGTGACTCTTAGAGCATCTAAAAATCAACGCTCAGATGGAAGGGGCTGCGCAACATGAAGAATAAAAGCACAGGTGAGCATGTCATCTGATAGAGAGAACATCAGGAAGACTTGTATTAACATCACTCAAGGCTCACTTTTCCAAACACCTGTGGCTATCGGTAAAGACTTGCCTCAAAATGTAACAAACCTTTTCAAGACTTCATGTGGCAGAAACAATGCTACACGTTGACCAAATCTCACTTCACATTCCTTCCTTTTCTGGGAACATGTAAAACTGTGTTTCCCAGCCCCGCTGCCATTAATCAGGGCCATATACTTAGTTCCATGCAAAAGATAAACTTGTCGTTTAGTCACACTGAGCTTTAGAGGGTGTTTGTTAACTGCAGCATAATTATTGTATCTTGACTAATACACTGAACAAACTTATTCATTATTTAAAGCCTGACATCATATATTCATACACTTGTCCAGGGACTTGTCCAAGGAGTGTGCTGGGTACTCCATTAAGCACTGGGAACACAGGAGTAAGCAAGAACAACAGAGCCCCTTCCTTCATGGGTATTGCCAAACGGAAATCAATCCCAAATATAAACATCTATGGACCACAAAGCTCAATTCCATTCTTTTAAAAGGAAACTTTAGTTTCTTTTTTATTTATTTTTAATTGGAGGATAATCGCTTTACAATGTTATATTAGCTTCTTCTGTACAACATGAATAAGCCATAAGTATACATATATCCTCTCCCTTTTGAACCTTCCTCCCACATTCCCATCCCACTCCTCTAGGTCATCACCGAGCTGAGCTCCCTGTTTTACAGCAGCTTCCCACTAACTATCTGTTTTACACATGCTAGTGTATATATGTCCATGCTATTCTCTTGATTCAGCCCACCCTTTGCTTCCCCCAAGGCCCACATGCCCATTCTCTACATCTGTGTCTCTATTCCTGCCCTGCAAATAAGTTCATCAGTGCCATTTTTCTCGATTCTACATATATGCGTTCATATACTATATTTGTTTTTCTCCTTCTGACTTACTTCACTCTGTATAACAGGCTCTAGTGATGCATCTACCCCAGTGTTCAGTGCAGCACTATTTAAAATGGCCAGAAGCTGGAAGCAACCTAGATGTCCATCGACAGATGAATGGATAAAGAAGTTGTGGTACATATACACAACGGAGTACGACTTAGCCATAAAAATGAATGCATTTGAATCAACTGAAGTGAGGTGGATAAACCCAGAGTGTTTCTTAAGTTCCTGAACTGGCATAAGATCTTCCAAACCAGTTCTTTGAGTGTAAGTACCTGTCTCTAGGCCAATGGGGTTTTTGGCTTGTCTCCCACCTATTCCCTGAAAGTCAGAGTGTCATCAGCCAGAATGGCCCTACAGGCAGCCACTCTCTGGCCTATAAATTGTTTTTTCTGGCTCCCATTTTGAGAGTAAGCCCTGGAAGTTCATTATCACAGATAACACTCATGAAAGGGCACTAACTTCAGAAGTTCCAAAGAGGCATGTGATAGAAACACCTTTCTTTTTTCTTCAAAACAATACTATTAGTTCATTAGAATGAAAGAAACATGCTGAATTTTTTTAATGCCCTTTGAACTTTATTGTTTTTTAAAAATTAACTTTACTGAGGTACAACTTACCAACTATAAAATGTACCTATTTTCAACAATTTTATTGAAGTATAGTTGCTTTCTGCTGTACAGCAAAATGATTCAATTAAACTCAGTTCTTTTCCATTATGGTTTATCACAGGATATTGAATATAGTTCCCTCTGTTGTATGGTAGGACCTTGCTGTTTATCCATCCTAGATACAACAGTCTGTATCTGCTAATTCCAAGCCCCCAGTCCTTCCCTTTTCCACTCCACCTCCCGCTTGGCAACCACAAGTCAGTTCTCTATGTCAGTGTATCTGTTTCAGTTTCATAGATAACTTTTAGACACCATACATACAGGGTATTATATGATATTTGTCCTGCTCTTACTTACTTCACTTAGTATGATAATCTCTAGGTCCATCCATGTTACTGCAAATGGCATTCTGTTTATGGCTCAGTAAAATTCCATTGTATATACGTACTACACCTTCTTTATTCATTTATTTATCAATAGACATTTAGCTGGTTTCCAAATCTTGGCTATTGTAAATAGTGCTGCTATGAACACAGGGGTAAAGTGCACCCATTTTAAACATGTTTTTATGAATTCTGACAAACTTGTGCACTCATGTAATCACCAACCTCAATCAAAATATAGAAAGCTTCCGTCAATGTGAAAAGCTCCCTAGTGCCCCATCCCAGTCAAGCCCACCAACCCCAGGCAAACACTGATTTGCTTTCTGTGCTCAAGATTAGACTTTTCTAGATCTTCAATCAGCTAAAACCATACAATATTTATTCTTCCGTGTCTTGACTTCTTTCACATAGCATAACATTTCTGAGCATCATTCATGTCTTTACATGTATCGTAATCCATTCCTTTTAATTGCTGAGTAGTACTCCATTGTGTGGATATTCCATAATATGTACACCTGTTGATGTACATTTGGATTTTTTCCAGCATTTAACTATTATGAATAAAGCTGCTATAAATACCCATATACAAGTTTTAGCATGAACTTGCTTTCATTTCATGTGGGTAAATACTTAGGAGTGGAATTGATGTGTCTTATCAATCCTTATAAGAAACTGACAAAGCATTACAAAGTGGCTGTATCATTGTACAATCTCACCAACAAAGTATAAGGATTTCAGTTGCTCCATATCCTCTCCAACAAGGCATTCTTTTAATTGTAGCCATTCTAATGTATGCGTGGTGGTAGCTTCTTGCAGTTTTAATATGCATTTTTCTAGAGACAAAAATGTGGAATTAGTTTTATTAGCCACTCATATATTTTTGCATGTATGAAGAATCTTTTCAAATCCTTTGCCATTTAAAAAATTAGCTTATTTGTCTTTGTATTATTGATTTGTATGAGTTATTTATACCTTCTGAATAAAAGATCCTTGTAAGAAATACATACTGAAAGTATTTTCTCTCAATCTGTGGCTTGACTTTTCATTTCATTAACAGTGTCTTTAACATACAGGTGGCCAAAAAGCACATAAAAAGATGTACAACATCACTAATTATTAGAGAAATGCAAATCAAAACTATAATCAGATCACCTCATAGTCATCAGAATAGCCATCATCAAAAAGTCTACAAACAATATATGCTGAAAAGAGTGTGGAGAAATGGAAGCCTTCCTATGCTGTTGGTGGGAATGTAAATTGGTACAACCACTATGGAGAACAGTATAGAGATTCCTTAAAAAACTAAAAACAGAGCTACCATTTGATGCAACAATCCCACTCCTGAGCATATATCTGAGCATAATTTGAAAACATACATGCACCCCAGTGTTCACTGCAGCACTACTCATAACAGTCAAGACATGGGAACAGCCTAGATGTCCATCAACAGATGAATGCATAACGGAGATGTGGTGCACATAAACAATGGAACATCACTCAGCCATAAAAAGAATGAGATAATGCCATTTGCAGCAACTTGGATGGACCTAGAGATTATTATACTGAGTGAAGTCAGACAGAGAAAGACAAATACCGTATGACATCACTTACATGTGAAATCTGAAAAAATGATACAAATTTGTACTAATGAAACAGAAACAGACTCACAGACTTAGAAAACAAACTTAAGGTTACCAAAGAGAAAAGGTGGGGTAGGGGGATAAATTAGGAGCTAGGAATTAATATATATACACTATTGAAAGTGAAAGTTGCTCCGTCGTGTCCGACTCTTTGCAACCTCATGGACTATACAGCCCTGGAATTCTCCAGGCCAGAATACTGCAGTGCGTAGCCTTTCCCTTCTCTAGAGGATCTTCCCAACTCAGGGATCGAACCCAGGTCTCCAGCATTGCAGGCAGATTCTTTATCAGCTGAACCACAAGAGAAGCCCAAGAATATTGAAGTGAGTAACCTATCCCTTCTCCCATAGATCTTCCCAACCCAGGAATCAAACTGGGGTCTCCTGCATTGCAGGCAGATTCTTTACCAACTGAGCTACCAGGGAAGCCCAGTATTAGACATAAACTAATCAACAAGGACCTACTGTAGAGCACAGCAAACTATAGTCAACACTCTGTAATAACCTATATGGGAAAAGAATCTGAAAAAGAATAAATATATGAATATATATAACTAAATTACTTTGCTGTACACTACACCTGAAACTAATACAACATTGTAAATCAAATACATTCCAATATAAAATTTAAAAAGAACTGTCTTTAAAAGGGCAAATTATTTTAATTTTGAGGAAATCAAATTTATCCATTTTATCTGGTTTATGCTTTTTTTGTATTACAAATCTTTGCATACCCAAAGTCATGAAGATTTCCTTTTTTTTTTCCCAGAGATTTTATAGCTTTAGCATTTACATGTAGGTTTATGATCCATTTTGAGTTAATTTTTGTGTACAACCTGAAGTAAAAGTTGAGGATCATCTTATCCCATATGAGTATCCAGCTGTTTCAGCACCATTTGTCCATCGAGTTAATTTGGCATCTTTGTTGAAAATCAATTGACCACATCTGCCTGGGTCTATTTCTGACCTCTATTTTGTTTCATTGATCCCTAGGTCTACATTTTGCCAATATCACACCACCTCGATGACTATCAAGTCTTACAAGCTTGCAGCCGGGTGGTGTATGTCCTCTAACAGCATTCTCTTTTCAGATTGTTTTAGCCATTCTAGGTCCTTTCCTTTTTCATATAAAAGTTAGAACTCCATCTTTAGAGGGTATTTCAAAGTATGGTGTTTCACTGTGTTGACCTGCCAGAATAAAGCTCAAACTAGATCCAGAAATGGAAGACTTTGACACCATGTGGAGGTTAGTGAGTTCTGGGCAGTGATGGGGGAAATGGCCTGTTACTGAGTCATGGCGTTGGTCTGTCTGTAAATGCCTGGCCCATTGGAGACGTGCTCTCCATGAGCCACTCACTCCTCAGATCTGTGATGTGTTTTGTTTAGGAGATGAATGTCTCTCAGACATGCACGTGATTCTCTTACATTGCTAATCACAGAGACAATCAACCTTCAGAGTCCTGCCTCTGCCTCACTCCTTCCTTTCACAGCCGGGGGTTACTAGTAGGAGTCTTGTCATCTCTGGGTGAGTTGGCCCAGGCCAACTGGATCACACACTGGAACCCACATGAGTGTAAAGAGTGGTAATAAAACACTATGAGAGCTGCGGAGATTTGGAAAAGGATGAAGTTCTATACCTCAGTAAGGGGTTGTTATTAATAGCGACCTTCCTAATATTTGAAAGAGAGTCTCTGGGCATGTGGGCCTGCAGTTGTCTTCATGACTCCACAGTCACAGTCAATCACACGAAAAGGGCAGTTTTTACCTTTTGCTGGGCATCGGTTGTGCCTCCATTTGTGAACACGGGGTAGATGCATGTGGGAAAATGAAGAGGGAACAGTCCGGATCAGGAATTTCACCAGTACCTGTGTCATTCATGAGATAAAACGTTAAAGGGCCATGACCACCTCCCCATCCTCTCTCTCCCTTGGTCTCTGTTCTGAGGTCAGAGCCCAGATGAAGCCAGCTAAGGACAACATTCTCATCAGGCTAGCCTTCTGACTTTCACCTTCTCCCAAATGCTGAGATGTCCAGGTGGCTAATGTCATCTTCCCCATGCAGAACTGATACCCATAGAAGCTAGTCTTTATCCCTATGCCTGACCCCTGGGCTTGAGCCCTCCTCACTCACACCTACAAGAGGGAAGCCAGGCCAAAAAGAGACTGCGCGACCCAGCTTGGCCATGCCACTCATCTAGACCTTACTGAGTACCCTGCAGTACTCAGCCTTCCTAGCCATGGGAATACTTGCTATCAAGAGATGACACCCAGACCTAGAGACTGTCACACAGTGTGAAGTAAGTCAGAAAGAGAAAAACAAATACTGTATATTAGCGCATATATGTGGAATCTAGAAAAATGGTATAGATGATCTTATTTGCCAAGCAGAAATAGAGACACAGATGTAAAGAACAAATATATGTAAACCAAAGGGGAAAGGTGGGGAGTGGGGAGGAGAAATTGGGGTATTGGGATTGACACATATATACTATTGATACTGTGTATAAAATAGATAACTAATAAGAACATACTGGATAGTACTGAGAACTCTACTTAATACACTGTGGTGGCCTGAATGGGAAGGAAATCCAAAAGGGAGGGGATATATGATTCATTTTTCTGCACAGTAGAAACTAACACAACATTGTAAAGCAACTAAACGCCAATAAAAATTAATTTTTAAAAAAGAGAGAGAGATGGCATCCACCCCTGAGCACAACACAGCTGACAGTGCCTGAAAACACCCTTTCAGAAAAGGGGGTCCTTCACCTAACCAGCTTTACAGGAAATGCAAAGGAACTTCTCTAAGCAGCAAACACAAGAGAAGGAAAAGACCTACACAAAATAAACCCCAAACAATTAAGAAAATGGTAGGAGGTTCACACATATCAACAATTACCTTAAATGGGCTAAATGCACAAACCAAAAGACACAGACTGGCTGAGCAGATGAGAACACGTTGGTGTGCACACTTTCATTTACCACATCACTCTGCATAACCCCCCCAAATTGTATATAATTATTTTATATTGTTAGGTTAATCATGTTTCCATTATGGCTTCCAATTGTAATGATCTTTTATTTTTTGCCTGGCTATTGAAGGTGAAACTGTAGTAAGTCTTCTAGTATTGTGATTTTTTGCTTAATAAAGAAAAGAAAAAAGGAAAGGTGGTCCTGAAGCTGGTGTGTCCTCCACCGGTAAGGGGATGGGGCAGCTGAAGGGCAGCTTTTTATCCATGTTATTTACTGGGTGCTTCACCTCACCACATCATAGCCATTCTTGCTCTCCTCCAGGAAATGCTGCTATGGAAATTATACTAATTTCCTTTATCCCTGTGGATGAGCCAAAGGAAGCAGCAAAAGGTTTTTCTGTGGCTCAAGGGGCATTTCTTTTAGTCATGAGGTTTAACATATTTTAGTATTGTGTGCACTGAAAATAACAAAGGGCTAGATTTAAGACAGGCAGGGAAGTTGGCTGTGAATAGAGAAAGAGGATCCCAGTTGAATAATACACCTTCAACTTCAAGAAAACTATGAAGGGATTCAATTTGTAAAACCAATCAGTCTTCAAATATTGAAAATAAAGTCAGTTTGAACAATTCTTTCCTTTATTCCCATCCTTTGCTGAATGAAATTAAGAAAGGCATATCACCACTCCACATGCAAGATAAAGCACTATTTCACACAAAAAGCAGTCTCATTTTTTTCAAAGTCTGGAGCCTCCTATGTTAATGTTGGAATTATTATCGAGCTGCAAATTGGAGCCAGTGGCATGTCAGTGTGTTAACTACAAATTCTGAAAGCGGGGTGGCAGGTGGGGATCCATCACTTTATTTTCAATCGTATCTTCACATTATACAAACCACATCCTCCATCCAGAGCTAGCTATGTCCCAGAAAAAGAGGAGATGCAGGGACCCAGAGAGCCATCAACTTTCAGAAGTAGTGGGACAGAAAATGAAATGGAAAAGCCCCAACAGGCAGCAAACTTGGCAACAACAAAAGGCATTCCAAAGACTAGAAGGAGATTTAGCTTGACCCTCGTAGAAGCTGAAATAGAAGTGGCTACTTCCTGGGGGAGCTCAGAAATTGTAATAGACAGATCAGAACATTAGCTTCAACTTTTTGTTAAAAAAGCCACGACGAGCTCTTCTTCCATTGCTGAAAAGTGGTCACCTTGCCAGGGTTATATCTGCAGTAAATGTACCCCCACAGTCTGCAGGAGTCATCCATGTTTTACCCAGTTGGCATGGGGAGCAATCACCAAGGGCTGTGGGATAAGACTAGCTGGGAAAAGACAATCTGGTGGATGCTCTCTTCAAGAGCCCAGGGCCAGTGGAGGTTGCCCTGCAAGGCAGAGGTAGGATAAGGAGGTCTTGTTAGGGACAGAGAGGTGAAGACGCAGCCAGTATCTTAGCTTCCAAGGCCAGGAAGAAGATCACAAAACAGGACATAAACTTGTTCCACAAAGGTAGACTCTAGAACCATTCTACACTAATTTAAAAAAGGCAGTTCTGGTGATGACTCAGAGGCCATCCCACTGAAATAAACCCTTGACATCATTACGTAGTGAGAAGGCCAGGAACGGGCAGAAGCAGAAAAACTTCTGGATTCCAGAACTGCATTAGGGTAACCAAGAAGACAAGGGCAGTCACTGGCCTGGGGGAGCCCATGGCCACCCCTTCAAACCCCATCAGGAACTATGGGTCTGGCAGGGAAGGGACAGGAAGAGAGAAGGACTGATTACTCACAGACAGCTTTCCTTGGTCCTTTGTGCACATAAAGAAAGAACAGGAAGATGAAAGAGGTCAAGGCGAGGGCAGCACCCAGCTCCGGGATGTTCTGTCCACTGCCTGACCCAGATCAAGGCCTGCAGAAGGGATGGCATTCCAGCACCTTATACTCACCAACAGAGTTGCATTGTTCCAAGCCTGGGAGTGGTGCTTCCCAGGTGGCACTAGTGGTAAAGAAGTCAACTGCCAGTGCAGGAGACTTTAGGGATGTGGGTTTGATCCCTGGATCAGGAAGATCCCCTGGAGGAGGGCATGACAACCCGCTCCAGTATTCTTGCCTGGAGAATCCCATGGACAGAGGAGCCTGGGGGCTACAATCCATGGGATTGCAAAGAGTTGGACATGACTGAAATGACTAAGCATGCACGCAAGCTTGGGAGTGGCCAACTGAGATAGAAAATTGAGTAAAAACAGGATACCTCCCCAGCATTTAGCAGATTATGAATATTCTACAAACAATGCCGCAAATGGCCCCCTTGGGTCAGGGATCTGGGAGTGAGAGGCTGTGGAAACACAGGTCTCCCAGGTGCTGGCTCAGAGCTCCCAGGTGTCCATGTCAGAGCCTCTGCAGCTACAATCCTGGGAACCTACATACCTTCCATCAAGGCAGCAACCCTAGAAAACCTCCCAGAAGGGACCATAGCATTTGGAAATGTGGTGCTGGCATCAGTAAGTTACCCCAACTTTATCACTGGAAGCAGGATTCCGTGTTCCCTAAGCAAGATGCCTCCAGACATAGGGCAGTAGGGCTGAAGAGAGAGTATGACTCCTGAGTCCTTGAAGGACAACTCCTTTGTTAAAGAGACTGGACTCAGTCTGCATAAATACAACCGTCCTTTGGGGAATTGCAACATGGTATGAAGTGACTTAGAGACAGAATGGTCTGCAACAAACTGAATTACTGAGAGAGAGAAAAAAAGGGAGGTGGGGAGAGTACCAGATAAAGTTCTTTAGTTGTAACAATGCATATCAGAAGGAAGCACGCAAGGGAAGGAGGGAGGGAAGGGGAAAAGAAAAGAAAGAAGAGAAGACAAAGGAGAGATCCCAGGAAAAGAAAAGATAAAACAGAAAGGAATTTATCAGAGGGTTAAAGGGACACTCAGAGAATCAAGGTCTTAGGGAGGACAGGAAGTCAGTCACCCCAAGAACGGCCCTGTGTGACACCGCTCATGCGCCCTCCTCGGGGCACGGAGCTCAGGACAACTCTACTCCAGATTCAAAGTCCAGGAGAGGGTGTCTGGAAGGTCCAGCTCAGGCACGTGCCCGCCCCTGGTCTAGCTCTGTGAGCAATGGTCCCTGCAACCGGGTACAGGAAAGTCCTCAAAAGACAAGAAGGGGACTTACCAGAAAAGGAAGAGAAAAAAGAAAGGAAGGGAGAAGCCAAGTTGCTGAAATAAAAGAAACCCATCATGTACAAACTCTTGGCTGCTTGGCACACACTTGCCTGCATATTTAGATTCATGAACACGTGTGTGCCCATATACACACACACATTTTACATACACATGTCTGTCCAGAAGGCAGTGTAACTTAGGGCTTTGGAACCAGACTGTCAAGGTTTGAGTTCTGTCTTGACTTTGAGAGAGCTACTTAAACCTTCCATGTCTATTTCCTCATTTGTGAAACAAGGGTGCTATCCCTATGAAGGCTTGCTGGTAGGATTAAACAAATAATGCCTATGAAGTTTTAGGACAGCGCCTGACACCCAGTAAGAAACCAGGAGGAGTTCATTGCAGACGTTTCTTCACACACACTTTTTAAAAATTCCTCCATCTAACACTGTGTTGTGATCTCATCCCTTCTCAAAAGGAAGCAACCCAAAGTCATTTCTAGTTACTGCATCCAACTTCAAGGCCAGGATTTCTTGGTAATGTTCACTTCTCCCCCGCTCAATATTCTAACTGGTAAATTTACTCACCACCAACACACTCTACTAACAATGGGAGAAGGGAAGAAGAAAAAGATAATTTCGAGATGATATGATTCAGAAAGCAAGCAAGAAGATATAGAGAGAATACTGTTCTTTGTACCACCCCACTCCCAAACTCAGAGGGGTGAATGTCAGATACTAAAAATACCTGGCCCTGGGCATTAGAAGGAGTTTCAGGAACAGAGGGCTGAGCTCAGTGGGAACATTCCTAAGAACACCTAACACTCCTGGCTCCTATTCTGTGCTCACCAACAACCTTTTGAGAGTCAGAGCTGTTCCAAGGCCTCCAACAGTCTCCAGCAGAGCAACATCACCACCCAGTCATCTGGTAGACCTTTGTCCACTTGCGACTAGTAAAGTGACTTATAGTACACACCTATATGAAGTTAACGTGAGGCTAGCCTGACCAGATCAGTTTTTTAAGGACCTAATTTTCTTCACATGAACAGAGGTCCTGGGACCAGATATCGAAGTGGTATGGAAACATATACTCTTATTTATCTCTTATCCTAAGGCTGGAGAGTTCCAAAGTGGAGAGAGTAAGAGTTCAGGTCTCTCAACCATGCCCACCTCACCAAGACTCTCGATATTCCTTTTAAGACAATCACCCATTCATTCTTTCAGCAACATTTTATTAAGCCCCTTCTCTGTGATGAGCTCCATAATGTGAAAGAAAGGTAACTAAAGCAGGAGTCAAGAGACCTAGCTTTCATTCCCAGCTGTGTGATCCTGGACCACTGCCCTTCAAGACTGCAGGTCCCATAGCCACACAAGGAGGCAGGACAGAATGATTTGGCATGTCTTATTCAGCCTGAATCATGGCCCAATTCTATACAAGTTGGGGGGACTCACAATCCAGCTGGTCATTTCTGGTCAACAGCATTCTTTGCCAAGTCCAGCAAATCTGCTAGATGCCTTCTGGAGGGAGGTATGGCCAGGCCCAGATGGCTTATTAAAAGCAGGAAGTTTTTGTGATGGCAAGCTAGACATCAAGGAGAGACATGCAAGTAACTGAAACATCTGAGCTTCCCATTTACTTTGAGATGGTTTTTAAATTTCATTTTGGCTAAAGAAATCAGTCCATCTGTCTGACTTCTGGAGCAATTAGAGAACAGAGTAGAACTTGAAAGGCAGAAAATGAAACGCAAACAAACAAGAGTGGGAAATATGACCAAGAAAGAAATGCTAAATGCCTCGGATGTGTCCCAAAGAGATAGGAGGTAGCCCCTGGGATTGGGCATAGACTGGGCCTCACTGGGACAGTTCGTGGCCAGAGAGCTGCTCTGACCCTGATCTGCTTTGGGACTTCCAGGCAGTTGGGGTGGTGAGAAGGGAGGACAAAAACCTGACCTGGTTTCCCTCTATATAAGCAGCAGAGAGAAGGGCTGAAGAAACCACAGGCACAATTTAAGGTGAACACACTTTTCTTGCCTGATACTTTCCAAAGGCCCACACTGGAGCACTCTCACAGGGAGGCTGAGATCAAATTTTCTGTGTCCATGGTCTTCCAACAATAGTGCTTTCACATTTTGGCCTGGGCTGGACTGGACTGGACAAGCCCTGGCCTGAAGGCAGGAATGGACACAAAAGAAGTCATCCACACCCTGGAGAGGAGTCAAAACACTGTTTCAATCAGCACTGCTGCACACAGCACAGAAAAGCAGACTGAAGATGGAAAGGTCACAGGAAACCAGAGAGGCTAGCAGACATCCCCAAGGCCACCCAGCAACCTAAAACATAAACACTCTTAACATCTGGTACCATCTCCTCGCACAGGGCACCTAGGAAATGGAAGGGAGGTTTCGGCAGAGAACTGAAAGGCTGGGCATTTAGACATCCACGGGAGGAAAAATACAGAGGATTTGGAGCTTAGTTAAGGTAGGGGGCCAAGGGAGTTATGGGGTCACAGTTATTTTCACACTACCTCTTAAGAGTAGCAATAAAGAGGAAAGGAAAAGAGATAAAGCAGTACAAAGGGAGTGCTGGCAGGCAGTGGGATGGCCAATGAGTTGCAGAGCACACTCAAGGGTGCAGGAAGATGCTGGGCCTGAGAGAAAGCACACAGGCACTGCCTGCCAGGTGCCAGCACTCTAAGTCTGCTCAGAGGTTTCTACACAGAGAAAGAAGAAATAGCTTTCTAATTAGCTCTAAAATGAGTGCTCCAACTTCCCCCTCATTCTGTGATTCAGCTTCTCTGAAGCATCTCCCAGCCCCTTTGCCAGAGGGCTGGGGAGACCCTACTCAGGGTCTATCTGATAAGCACCACTCACCCCAAGCTGAGAAATGGTACCCAGTGATTCATGCACAACCAACCCTCCTGCTCCCCATGGGTGCCTAGGGCTCAGGGGTCTGACCCATGGATGGAATGCCGTGAATCCAGAGCCAGTTGTCAGAGCAGCAGAAACCCCTCTGATAGGCGGTTTGTGGCCACCTGGGGCCCTCCTGGGTCTGTTTGCCACTGTGAGAAGGAGAGAAAGCTGTGGTAGAGACTATCACCAGGGTCTGTGCCCTGACTACAGGCTGGGACTGCACTGTGGACCCTGGGGAAGACAGCCCTGCAAAGAGGGTACCTCCACTCTCAACCGATACTAGAACTCCTGACAGAAGAGCCATCAGGCAGAACCAGAGGGCCAATGGGATGCCATCTCGATTCCTCCCTCCATATCCCTGGGGTCCATCTGCTCCACAGCCCCATTAATGTCCCTTTACACCACTAGGCCAGCCCCAGGAACAAAGCTAGAAACTTCTGGAAAGCCCAACCATCTGCATGAGTCGCCACTCCCTTCCTCGTGCACAGCCTTCCTCCTGGGCTCCCTTTGTTGCTTTGAATCAGACACTCATTCCTTGCTGTCTGCCCTGTGTTTTCCCACAAGGAGTTTCTTTCCTTTTCCACATGTCCAGATCCTCAGACACCTGGAGTTCAGTCCAGGCCTGACTACCCCCAACCCAGGGGTTCCCCAGCATTCCATCTTCAATCAAATCCCCCTAGGAGGGCCCCCTGAGCTGGCTTGAACAACGGCCCAACATGGACAGGACAGTCTACAACTAGATTGGACCTGATTTTTCTTGGACTTCTCACTGTGCATCAGTGGTTCAGGCCTTTCACACCATACATGGCTTCCCTGTGTTTAATTTCATTCATTGAAATGAAATGTATAGTCCAAGTTCTATAAAAGCTGCTACTTTGCCTGGGGAAGTGATAGGTTCTTAAATATTTGTTGAATTAACAAATGAGTGCATGAATAAATACCAGACATTCTCAAAGTATCTTTCCCCCAAGAAGTATTATATATGTGGTTGGTATATATCTCTGAACTCTTGTATGCCAGAATCAGTCATTCTATTGTCTTTATTCTCAAATAAAAACCAGCTTGGTTGGTTATAAAATCTTTGGATTCCAACCGTGTCTCATGGTGGGTAATCTAGTTTCTCTAATCATGTGCTTATATTGGTTTGGGCAAAAACTTTGTTCAGGTTTTTCCGTAGCTGCTTACAAAAAAAATCTGAATGAACCTTTTGACCAACCCAATACATAGGAATTTTTACTTTTGTCCTTGAAGTTCAAAAATGCAGCCAGACCTCCTGAACCCACTGATCAGCCTTAACACTACTAAACATGATGAGCCTAGACATTGGGTACCTCTTGGTGCTCATCATTTCATGCACAAAGCTCCGCCTACAAAGTATTCTCGCCAAAAATACTGAGCCAAAATCAAGGTTCTGGAGCTGACTTCCATTTTCAGGAAACAAAGAGGACAAAACTACAAATTGAAATGACACTATCAGGAAGTTAATAGACAAATCTAGATGACAGGACATCTATAGAACAACTGATTCCATTTCCATTGCATGAAAGAAATAAAAATAAAAGGGAGTATTGGATGGATTGGAGTATATGCTCTGGATTAAAATAGGTGCTAAAAAACACAAATATTTATTATCTCATGATTTCTGTGGATGAATAATTCAAAAGTGGAATAGCTGGGTAGCGGTGCTCAGGCTCTCTCATAAGGTTGAAGTCAGGATGTGAGCTGGGCTTTGGACTCATCTGAAGGTTTGCTGGATCTGAGGAAGTGCTTCCACGTTTGCTTACTCACATGGCTGGTAAGTTGCATTCACTGTTGGCAGGAGGCCTGAGTGGCTCCCCATGCAGACCTTTGCACAGGCTGTTGAATGTCCCCAGGACACATCAGCCAGCTTCCCTCATAATGAGCCCCCCACGGGAGTGCACAGTGGAGCACTGACGTCTTCACACACAGATCTGGGAGTCACACACTGCTACTTCTGCCACACACCTTACCAAATCGAGCCACTAAATCCAGCCCACATTCAAGAGGACGGGAGCTGGTCTAAATCTTTTGAAGGGGAAAGTGTCAAACAATTTGAAGACACACCTTAAAACCACCATAGCAAACAAATGCAATGTGTGACCTTTGGATCATGATTAAGACAAACCAATTGTAAAGACATTTTGTAAACATTCAGGGAACTGTTCTTGTGGATAGATACTAGACAATGCCAAAGATTATTGTTAATTAAGTATGATAATAGTGTTATAGCTACAAGAGAAAATACACACATTTTAAGAGATACTCTGGGATTTCTTTGGAAGGAATGATGCTAAAGCTGAAACTCCAGTACTTTGGCCACCTCACGCGAAGAGTTGATTCATTGGAAAAGACTCTGATCCTGGGAGAGATTGGGGGCAGGAGGAGCAGGGGATGACCCAGGATGAGATGGCTGGATGGCATCACCGACTCGATAGATGTGGGTCTGAGTGAACTCCAGTAGATGGTGATGGACAGGGAGGCCTGGCGTGCTGCGATTCATGGGGTCGCAAAGAGTCGGACACGACTGAGTGACTGAACTGAACTGAACTGATACTACACATATAAAGAGGATGATATTATATCTGAGATTGGCTTCAAATTACTTCAGCAAAACTTAAAAGGCAAGAAGCAAAAAGAAAGAAGAAAAAACAGGAAAAGGAACGGAGGAAAGTGAAGAAAATATGGCAACACTCTGACAACTGTTAAAATCTGGGTGGTAAGTACAAGGGTGGGGCAGGGGGATGTTGCCATACTCTCTATTTTTATGCTTGAAATTTTCATAATAAAAAAAATTTTTTTAATGCTAGCAGACTAATAGCTAGATACAGATCTCATACATCTCACCTAGAGCATGGAAAGAGCCCTTTCAATTTGCATATACATATCTTCTCTCAGCTCAATATTTTCTTCTGTGACATCCTTATTCTTTCTATTTCATCTTCTCTGCTCTCTTCCCCAAGAGCCCCAGCTATCCTTGCATTCACCCTCTGCTCTCCATGTCTGTCATCTTTTCCCTCTTTGGACTCCTTTGCATTCAGAGAAGGTGTCTTGTATGTCTGCTGATCAGCAGCCTGAGTAAACCAGCGAGAGAGTATGAGAGTAAGTAGGGGGCTGGGTAGTGGAGGACCTCAAAGAGCAAGGCATCTCTGTGGGGCTGTCAGAGGAGGAACCTTAACAGGCAGTGCCTCCTTATGACCTTCCTCTCCTCCTGACAGGCTTCTCAGCATCCAAGAAAGAGCCCCCTTCACCAACATCCATCAGAAGTGAGTCCCCTAGCAAGGCCCCAGAAACACCTCATGCCTAACTCTTCTCTAAAATCAGCATGAGTTTAGGAAGAAAAGGCCATAACATATTCCATGCTGGTTTTCTTTATTTCTTTTTCTTTGCTTTCTTTATTTGTTTGTTTGTTTGTTTTTTCCTTTGACAAAATATGTGTCCATTCTCAAACAACCTTTGCCATTTTTAATCTCTACTGCTCCCTTCCTGCCTCTAAGCCATGGTATATTAACAAGGGTCTGAAGATCTCTTTGCAATAACAGCAACACAAAAACATTTGCCAACCTGCAACTGTAGGTCTATTTTGTCATAAGCAAACTGGGGCCTCTATAAGCTGAAGAGAGGCCTCACATCTTCATAATGGTACATACTTTATTTTTCCTATCCCTCAGTTTGTCAAGATCAAACCAGTCAATCCAAAGGAAATCAACCCTGAAAATTCATTGGAAGGACTGATGTTGAAACTGAAGCTCCAATACTTTGGCCACTTGCTGTGAACAGCTGGCTTATTAGAAAAGACCCTGAGGCTGGGAAAGATCGAGGGCAGGAGAAGGGGGTGACAGAGGATAAGATGGTTATATGGCATCACCAACTCAGTGGACAGGAGTTTGAGCAAACTCTGAGAGATAATGAAGGACAGGGAGCTACAGTCCATGGGTTTGCAAAGAGTCTAATAAAACAGCACTGAACAACAGTTTGTAAGGATCAAAGAAGCATTTCCTGAAGACAGGTCCTAGTGTTACACCTTAGCTGAAAGAAGGAGAGAGAAGCAAAACCAGGTCATGACAGAATCATCAAAGCTAGCATCCACTTCTGTACCACCAGCTCTCTGACTCTGTAAGACAGGTCTCCAATCCCTGGCGCTGGAAATGCAGAGAAAGATAACCAGTGGGTGGAACTGTGTGTAACCCACACTCAACCACCCCTGGCTTTAATACTATCTGGGGACTGTGGCTGGAGGTTAGAGAACTAGAAGCCATCAGGCAGGATCTCAGAGGCCACACCAAGGAGGCTTCCAGGGAGTGCGGACTTTGTTCTTTAGGAAAAAGAAACTATGAAGGACAACCTCAGTTGCATTCTAGGAAGATCGTTCTGTCTACAGAAGATGAAGTGGAAGAGGGAAGACTGACGGCAAGAAACCTCTTAGGAGGTTGTTGTAAAGTCCAAGATATCAATTGTTACTTTAAATTGAGGAATGTTGACAGGCCTAACCCATGCCTGTGGACATTTCCAGACCATAGGCTCTGATGTCAATAAGAGAGGCCATCAGTCTCATCAACTCCCCAAACTCTGTAATGGTATCTCTCATCGTCCATCAGAGCAACTGCAGAAGGAGACTTAAACAGCAACCGTGAATCCGTCAATCTAGAATAAAGTAAATTATTTTGAGACATCAGTGCTTTAGTTATGATCAGCCATTTATTACGTATGACCCTTCTCATTACTTACCCAGATGCACAATGAATGAACCACAGCGTCACAATCAAGACAAGAGATGCCAGGGGTGTATGACCGTGGGGAGTGCCCATGGAGAGGGAAGGAAGGAACTTGAAGTAACCAGACAGCTATCAGAATACGCTCAACCTGTCCCTGGTCCTTTGAGTAGAAGCTTGCCACCAGCCTCCTGCCTCGGTGGCCCTCACCCCAGGGCTCCTGCCAACTGAGATGGAAAGAATCACTGGGCTTCTGCTTCCCAGTCTCTCCTGCTCTCCTTCACAATACATAGTCCCAGCGCATAGAGACTTATTGGATTAAAGGCTTCCTAATTGGATTTTCTTGGCGTTTTCTCTTGGAAGATTTTAGTACTCTCAACTGTGAACTTGGTGAAGTTTGCTTGCTTATGTGTGTTTCCTTATAAAGCAAAGAATACTCCATATTGCAGACCCCTGTCTCCATCTGCGAAGCATGTAGAATGAAAATGTGGCCTCAGCCTCTTCTGTCTCCTCCTGTAACCTAGACAGATCTGACCAAAGTCATGTTTGTGACCCCAACGCCTAAGGACAGAGCACATGAATGAGTCTTTGAAGGTTTGAAAAGCTTCTAATTCCCTCCTCTGCTTGTACCATCCCACTCTACTCGGTCATCATGGTGGAGGTAAGAGTAGCTGCTCTTCGGACCCAAAGAACTTTTTTTGTTTCTCCAACTTGAAGGTGGGCCCTGACACCATCTTAAAGCTGTCTCTTACCTGCAAACTCCTTTCTTCTCGGGTAGGTAATGCACTTGCCCAAGAAAGGATGGAGTTCTCATCTGGGAGATGAAAAAGGATTTTTAAAGATGGGAGCAGATGACCACAATGTGGGCAGTCAAAAATATTCCTGAGATGCAAGCATGGTATATGAGTCACAGATGCCACCCCAGGCTAACAATAAATGCACTTTTACTTCAAAGACCCTGATGCTGGGAAAGATTGAGGGCAGGAGGAGAAGGGGGTGACAGAGGATGAGATGGTTGGATGGCATCATTGACTCAATGGACATGAGTTTGAGAAAACTCCGGGAGATAGTGAGGGACACGGAGGCCTGGCGTGCTCCAGTCCATAGGGTTGCAAAGAGTAGGACTCAACTTAGCAACTCAGCAACAACAACTGCAGTGAGGTATTGAAATCTAGGCTGAGCCCCCACATCTCTCTCCCATCACTCCGCCTCACTCACTCTTGCCCAGCTATTTCCACTGTGGGGGTCCTCAGTGAGGAGTTGCAGAGTCCAGGTGCAAAGAGAAGCTGCCGCCATGTGTCTTACTGGGTTGGAGCTCGCTGATCACTTGCCTTCAGCCAGCACACCCCCACCCCCCACCATGGCATGGAGACAGCTATGCCCCTCGGAGACCACGGCTACCAGGCAACAGGATGCCTACAGTGCTGCCAACAAAGCATCTGCATTTTTTCACTGAGCACCAAATCCAGATTCTAGTTAGATTCGACTCCCAATTACATAGAATGCTCTAACCTGGAGGAAGAACTACAAATTATCGCAAATTGCAAGTAATCCAAAAATTTGGGCTACAGGGAGTCTGAGAAACCAATTAAGGCTTTGATGCGTTTTTTCAACATCAGGCAGTTGTGTGATTGAGTGGATCTTGCATTGGCATGGCAGTGAGCCTGCCAGTGGGCCCTGAGGAGTGGGTGGTAGATGAGGACCGCCTACAGAACCATGCCGCCACCAGCAGAGACTCACCATCTCACCCAGCTGGGTCTTTGGGAAGAGTTCACGTGTTTCTCTTGCCCAATCAGAGGAAGAGCCAAGTCGAAAGAAGAATTAAGAAATAAATAAATACACAATAGAATATAAATTTAATAAATCGATTTAAAGAACTTCTGAAGAGAGCAGAAATCATACATTTAGGTCTCTCTCCATCATTGAAACAGCCATTCCACAATCCAGCCTGGAAATTTTAGAAAAATTTCCAAGAGTGCTCAGGAAAGGTAAATGGCTGCAGGAGAACGAGCTCATGTTTACTGAGCACCATCCATGTGACAGGCACTGTGCTGAACACGGTGCATACATGATCCCCTCTGATCCTTACAGTGACTCCGTGAAGACAGTACAGTTATCAGCCCCATTTTACTAACGAGGAAACTGATGCTTAAAGAGGTTGAGTAGCCTGCCAACAGTCACTCAACTAGTAAGGAACAGAACTGAGATTTAGGCCAGAACTTTAGCTCCTATATGCTCATTAAGATCACCTTCAAAAGGTGGAAGAGAATTGTTTCAATTGCTCATACTAGAGACTGACATATCTCCAACCTGCAAGGGTTGGGGAGACATCTTCTATAAGCACATGCTCGAAGTCCTGCCCTGACTTGCTTTAATCCACAAAGCAATCCAGATCCATGTTGTTCATGCCTCAACCTTGATAGGAAAATACTCATGACATCCAAACCCCTATCTTCAGCCTGGCCCAGACAGTGTGTCAACCCACCCCCCTCTCCAAACCCCCCAAATCCCACTGCAGGCCATGCAATGTTCACCCGCTGATTGAAATAATGCAATAAGAAGATATAGAAAATCCATTCTACATGGTCCCATCTGCATTCTCTTCTGACAGCTAATTTGATTGGCGCTTTTTAATCAATAAAGCACTCATGCAGCAGCCAGATAATTTGCCTCTATTTTTCCTACACCATTTATAAGTGAGAAACACTCCGCCTCCCTCTTCTGCAGTGACCCAGGATGAAGTGGTGAAAACAAGCCCCATGAAATGGCAAAGAATGTACTAAATGTGTGTCATTATGGGGCCACCAGGCCAGTTCCCACATCTGGAGGGGTGTTCTTCTTGGCTGGAAGCAATGACACCCACTCCTATTTCCCAGCCTTACCCATTCTCTACAGGTACAGAAAGGAAGCCCAGCCCAGAAGCGATAGGTGGACCCAAGCAGTCTCTATCTGGGCAGAACTTGAATCTGGTTTTTATTACCATATAGGAGAGTTTGAAGGTCAGTTTCTGGATAAATGGATGGTTGGACAAATGTGAGCAGCTGAGTGCATGCAGGTATGTAAACCAGCAAAGGAGAGAAAAGATTGGGAGAGGCAAAGAAGGATAACAGGCCTCAAGGGCTGGAATATATGGAGAACACACACCCATTATTCCAATATTGATGACACAACCAAATGGTCATTGGTGACAATGTACCTGAGGTGAGATTGCCTAGAAGCAAGAACTAAGGCAGGGATTTGGGTCCACGTGATCTACTGATCAAATATTCTCAGGAATACTTATTGAACTCAACAAATATTATTAGGAGGAGTGAGGACAAGGGAGAGAAAGGGGCAAGCAAGTGTGCGGCTGCAGCTGGAGTCAGGCTTCACCCGGACATTGTGAACCACCGCCATGAAGCCGGTCCCACCTTGAGTTGCACGGGCTGACCTCTTGTACTTGTCAGTCAGTCATTCACCCCTGGGGTGACTGAGGTAGCAAAACCTCTTGGGCAAAGTAGCTCCCATTGGCGCACACGGCAGCCAGAGAAGGGGAGCACTGGGAGAAAGGGAGTCAAATCAGGGGACAATGGCAGCCGGCACGTCCTGTAACACATGCAAGAGCCGGAAAGCCAGAGAGACCACAGAGCCGCCCTCCCCAGGGGGGAATTCTGAGACTCAGGCTGTCACAGTGAAACTCAGGCACCCACACACATCACTCGGGCCAGTCTTTACAAAGCTAACCAAGAATGGCACAAAGAGTCCATGTGACCTCCCTCCCAGCCCTCAGGACTGAGGCTAACATCATGGAGTTTAGAAGATGCTTATGTCTTTAAGAAGACATCCAGTGCCACACTTCATATCTCAGAGCTGGCTTCTGACATCTTTGGACAACGCCCTCACTCTCCTTCACCCAGAGCATTGCCTCTCTAGGACAAACAGCTCCACATCTTGACAGATCACGCCGCATCAGCTTCTGATTCTGGACCCTGAAGAAGCATAACATGAACGTGGCACTTTGCCAGAGAACCTTTGCGCATGGGAGTCACTACATCAGTGTCACGGACACCTGCACCCTCTTACCTCCAGCAGGCCCACACGGTGACAAAGCGGCTCATTAATTTGAACACAAGTGCAGTCGATCATCCTGGTGCTTGGCCTGCATGATGCCAAGGAAGAAGCAGGGCTGCCCTGTGGAGTGTGCTGAGCAGGCAGATGCTGGGAGTGAGCATGCCCAGCCACTATCAGAACACCATCGCCTGCTCCCAGAGCTTGATGGCACACACACATTGGCTGAGCGCAAACACAACCAGCACAAGAGAAGAAAATTCAGTGCCCCCCAAATAAAAGGGACATATCAGGAAACAAAAGCTGTTGTCAAGGTTAATGACAAAGATACCTACACAGATGGAAGAAGAGTGAAATCTCAGATGTAACTGCTAGAGGGGAGGTGTTAAGCAGTAATCCAAAGTTGCCACATGCAGAGCAACAGACCTACCTATGGGGGCACCTGTTATGCCTGGATGATGAGAACCCCTGAACACTCAGAGGGGTCCCTAAGGAGTCAGAGAGTAGAAGGGACATCATGATGGTAAAGCCAGATGAAAGGCACAATTAGCCACTGAAAAGTAAATTTTCCTCCTCTGGGGATGGAAGGAGCGGGAGGGGGGTTGGCTTTTCCAATTGGTCCCTGTGACTTGGAGGTCCAGTGGGCTCTGCCGTGGCCCTGGAGGAGCACTGTGCACAATGGGGCAGAGAGCCTGTCTAAATGATGATGTGATGGGGCAAACACAGTGGTGATCAGAGTCCACCAGCTGAAAGGACCCAGCTCGGGGAGATGTACCATCATCACCCACTGGAAATTCATTCCTAGATATGATGTGTTTGCTGATTTCAGATGCCCTCAAATAAGCAAAGAAACCATTTGACTATTACTTTCATTTAGGGGAAAAACAAAGGCCTATCAAAAGAATTTTCTCTCCTGAGAAAGAAGTTGAAAGTAAAAGTTGCTCAGTCATGTCCAACTCTTTGTGACCCCATGGATTATACAGTCCATGGAATTCTCCAGGCCAGAATACTGGAGTGGGTAGTTGTTCAATTCTCCAGGGGATCTTCCCAACCCAGGTCTTCTGCATTGCAAGTGGATTCTTTCCCAGTTGAGCCACCAGGGAAGCCCAGGAATACTGGAGTGAGTAGCCTATCCCTTCTCCAGCAGATCTTCTCGACACAGGAATCGAACCAGGGTCTTCTGCATTGCAGGCGGATTCTTTACCAGCTAAACTACATTGTTGTTCAATTGCTAAACCATACCTCACTCTTTGTGACCCCATGGACTGTAGCCCTCCAGGTTCCTCTGTCCATTGGATTTTCCAGGCAAGAATCTATGGGTTGCCATATACCCTTCCAGGGAATCTTCCAGGCCCAGGGATTAAGCCCACTTCTCCTGCATCTCCTACATTGGCAAGCAGATTCTTTACCACTGAGCCACCTGGAAAGCAGAAAGAAGTAAACCAAGAGGAAAAAAAAAAATCCCCCTTTCCCAGGAGCACAGTTTCCAGCACAGTTCAGACTCAGAGAGTTCCGGGCTGTCTAAGTTGGAAATGACCCAATCAGGGCAAATCTCAGTATTGCCCAGAAAGTCAAGGCAAAGAAGTTTATACTTCCTGCCAGACATGAAGAAAGAAGTCTGCCCTGGGAATTGCTTGTAGCCATATGGGCCCATCTAGGAAACCAGTTAAAAGATAGAGCAGAAAATGGAAAGAAACTGTGTCCTTGGTGCCCTTGGTGTCCTTGATGACATCACTGAGTTCCCAGATTCACCCTCACTTGAACTTGCATCTGGACTTGTCTGCTAACTGTACCAGCAGGTTTCCTCCATAATTTAAGCAGGTTTAACTTTTTTCTTTCTTTCTATTTTGGTCACTTGTAACTCAAAGATTTATAATCATGACAACGGCCTAAAATGTCAAAGCCCCATCTTCCCCTTTCCTGAGTTGGAAATTTTTTCAGCACAGTTGGAACTACTGTCTTCTTAAGAACAAACAGCATGGGGTCTCCTGGTTCTTCTAAGCCCCCGGTAGGACAATGGTGCTGTGGTTTCTAGCCCGTGTCAGGGACAAGCCCTGCTCCTGCTGTGTGACGAGCGCCTCACTTCATCGAGGCTTTGATCTTAGGAAGCCACAGCCTCTGCTGCTCTGCAAGGCGCACAGACGAGGCTGTCACCAGCCACAGAGACATCCCTTTGTAGGTACTGCCCCAGTGCTGAGCATGGGGGCGATGATGTTATTGAGCAGAGGCGGCAATGACTGAACTCAGCTCTTTGCTCCAACAGAAATTAAAGCCCTGGCTCCTCACCTCTCTTCCCTGGGAGCCCAACACAACACCACCAGGGACAAAAAGCCCCATTATCAGCTTTACAAATGGTCCTCCATCTGTCTCCCGTTTCTGCTGTTTGGGGCTGAATGCAAGCATGCCACCAGGCATGCACTGGACCAAGAATGACCCTCCCTGCGCGCTAAAGTGTTGATGCATGTGGGAACTCTAAACGACTCCCCCGGAGGATTTTAAGATTCCACTTGGGTTTCCATGGTAATTTTACAGAGCTGGCATTCAATGAGTGTTTGTTAAATTGAATTTATTGAACAGGAAAGTGAATTGGATGTTCCCATACCTAGACTGCATCACCACAGAAAAGTCCCTGGTCCAGCAAAGAGATGAGCTGGGAGTTAGAGGCAGGGAAATTCAACCGGATGGGGTCAAGGCCGTTTGCTGTTTGGAATGGAGACTCAGCTTTGGCCTCCTTCCCCATCTGTTCCAGGAAGATGGTGTTCTGTAAGATACCAGGGTGGCTCAGGTAAGAACTGAAACTCAGTTCTAAAAAGGACAACCCTCACTTCCAGCCTGTTCTGCTGTGACCAGAACAGTTTGCAGAGTGAGAGAATTTGCTTCCCAACACAGGCAAAGCCCTTTCAGTGGAAATACTCTGAGGGCCCTCTATAGATCCAACTTCCCTTCCAACTGGATGATCCTCAAGCTTTGGCTTTATTGAAAAATGTTTTATACCCAGATTAGAATTTAACAGGCAAAATTGCTGAATGAGAGCAAAAAGTGAAAAGTCACCAGCCCCAAGAGGGAATCAATAACATACAAGTCGATAAGCACATAAGAAGACAAGCCATGGAGGCTCTTGGGAGGACGTGGGAAAGTGGTTAAAATTTTGTAATCCAGGTAGAGTATATTAATATATTACACTCAGGTTAATGTTCCTCTAGCCAGAGACCCAAACAAATATAAATGTCACCTCTGCCAAACAGGCCAAGCCTGTGGCAGCTGGGCTGCATTGCAAATAAGCCATATCCTTGGCAGAAATGTGAAATTAAACAGCAATTCCAAGGTGGCCTGCCCTTTGACCCCTCAGGCTCATCAGACTCATCCATGAAAACCTTGCTCAGAGCCAACGCTGCTTGGTGGCTTCATCTACAAACCAACTCCCATTCCATTTGCAAAAACTGCTACTTGTCAGCTTTGTTAAAACTACCAACTGTCATTTTGTCAATAGGTACAGCCCATTTCTGAGGTCAGATCGATTCCAGAACAAAGTTTTGAGTGACAACATTACCCCTGGAGGGGTTCCAGGAGCTTTGGCATTTGCATCCCCCTCATGTTAGTGACAAAAAGTTCTCCATGATGGATATACCTGCAATTAATATTGAAGGGACAGTTAATGATTTCAAGGCACTGCTATACAGGCCTCATATTTCAAATTTAAAACTCTCCTTTCAAAGTAGGATTAGTTTTCAAAGCCAAGAAATGAATGCTAACGTATTAGGCAAAACAAGTTTTTTTTTAACACCTCAAAAAATAAAGCAAAGAAAATTAATATTAAGGACTCCATTTGGTTGAGACAACCCCATTATCCTTGGAATGCTCACAGTGAGGCTCTATACTGGAAGCCTTTCTTGTCACTCCTTGTTTCAAAGGATTTGAGACCTTCGAATCATTGATTCCAAACTGCACAGTATATATACCATTCTGAAGAGCATATCTGTTATCAAGCAGGCCTTTTGCATGTGTGTGAATCCCATTCTCTTGCTCTCTTTTTAGTCCACTGGAGATTATAAATGTAAGTTCACGAACCTACAAGGCTCTGTCCTTTCAGACTGGCATATGCAGACAGCTATTAATATATTTCTTCTAAAGGAAAATTAGAAACTTACAAAGCAAAAAAAAAAAAGCATTTAATATCTGAATCATAAAATCAATTTGGCTTCTGAATCTGGGGAAATTGCTTTCCAAATATAGTGACATTTTTCCCCAGGCAGAAGAAAATCATTTCTGGCCCCCAAAGTCAGACAAACTGCTAGTGGTAACCAAATGAAACACTAATTCCAAGCTAAATGAGCAAGAACCAGCGTAAAGGAAAAAATGGTATTGCAAAATGACATTGATGATAGGCAAAGATTTACGTTCCTTTTTCATCAAGAAAAAAAAAAAGAATAAAATGGGGGAAATGAAAATAACAATGGCAGACCATTGCCAACTGCTGAACTGCCTTGACCAGCTAAGAGAATGAGCAGATAAAAAATCCCTCAGCCCCAAGCTTCATGAGGGGCATGGAAGAACACGCCGTTAACGTCTTCTGACCACTAGGGGCACTGTGACGATAGATAAGAAGCTTCTCTTTGACCATAAGGCATATAGCCGGGAGTCCATGGCTATGCCGTTATACCTTACCTGTAGTTTATATTGCCTAATGTAGACTTCTCTCACAGATCTCCTTTGGGACTAGGGGCCCCTGACATCTGCAGCAATGGGAGCAGAGAAAGCAGCCCAAGAACTTGGAGACACACAGTAAGACCAATACACTTGGCAAAATAAATTTGCCACCCACCTCATTCTATAAACACAAAGTTTCGCTTCCCAAATTTCTCTAGCTAGCTTCATCAGACCAGTGGAAGCTAAAGGATTACCCCCTAGAAAACCCAAACCCAACGATTCTACCAGAGCTGTGGCACCTGGTAATTTAGAGACTATTGCAATGCTGATCAGTCCTGATTGCAAATCCCACAACACAAAGCAACCACTGTTAGTAACATTCTCTCATTTGTGCAGAGACCTCTGGGTATCCCAGAGTTATGCTTACAGTAAATTGCCTCCACCACCCACCCCAGCCAGATGTATGAGTCCAACAGGAGACTCTCAAGCTCTATTATCACCCATTAAAAAACAGGTTAAGAGAGAATGTAAACCAAGATAGATTATGTAATTAGGCTCTAATAAGATCTAAGCAATTAGAGAATGAATCTGGGTTCGTTTTCTTTTTGTTTTGATTAGCACCTGAAGAGCTGCTGGGAAATTTCTGCATGTCCTTGACTGTCTCCTCCCCCTTCTTCCCGACCTCAGACTTTGCATGGGGTCGGGAGAAGCCGGGATGAGGCTGCTAGCAGACTGAAGCCAAAGAATGCTTTAGACAAATTGGTGGGTAACAAGTAGGGAGTCCCAAGGGCAGTTAAATGGCTAAGCTACAAAATTCTGAGCCTCCAAACCCTGCTTTCTGTCCCCTGTCTTTGTGGAGTCTCTGGGAGGAGTTTATGGATAGAAGACAAGAGGGGATAATAACTAACTGAGCCAACCCCTCCCCATGAGCCCCTCGGGTTGTTGAACAAGAACAGTGAGATGGAAAGGGCCTTTGCTCTGGGCTGAAGGCAACAGAGTCAGGCCCAAGAGTTTCTCCTTAAATATAGACAGATCAAAGGTCATGACGCAGCTGGGCCTTTTGAAGTGGGGGCAGCAACCCCTGGCCCTGCCTATTGCATCATGTTGGGAACAGGTAGAAGGGAGCAGGGAGAGAGCTGAGACTATGGGTGAGAGGTTTTCAAAGTCAGAGCTGGAGATGTAAGCTCAGAGGCCGTGGTCAGGAGCAGATACATGTAACTGTGGGAACAGACTCCCAGGCATCATGAGGATGGCATGGTAGATGCCAGGGCTGGGCCTCAGGGCAACAGGAGATGGTGGTCAGAGGTGGAGGACTCTCCTCGGGGCACAATGCTTATGAGCAGATGTGGGTCAGGGGAACTGATCTTCATCAGTCAGCACTGCCTGACAGAAGCTACAGACTGGACTCCAAGCCTCTCAAGGAATGCAATGATGCTTGAACTTCAGAGGAACTGGAGGTGGGGGCAAATGAGGAGCCAGAAGGCAAGGAGTCAGGTGTAAGCGCTCTTTCCTAGAGGGATTCACAAGGTGTGGGTGTCTGAGTGACCAAGCCCTGCTCGGAGACCAACCTGGGGGTTCCTAGCCAGTGCCACCACCAGCCTATTCTTTTCTGTGAGTGACAAAATGTGCCCGCGGGGGTGAACACAGCCCCTGGGGCACACAGATAGTGTCCCAGTGCAGATTTGATTCCAGCCCCATGCACTCCCTCAGCTGAGCGCCTTTGAGCACAGCCTGCTCAAGCGTCCAGCTGTTGCAGACAGTACCAGCCACACAGAATGAAAGCAAGGCCCACCTGTATGGTACTGATCCCTAATGCTCACATTGCGCCCTTTCCAAAGCCTCCTACCCCATCTGTGGAGGGATAAAGCAGGAGTCACTAGCCTATTTAGCTGACGAGGCGACAGCACTGGGAACCATCCCTATAGAGTGTATCTCACAGCGCAGCTCTCCCCCCCACGATCCCTGCCACCCTTCCGAGCTCAGTCACAAGGCAGAGTATCAAAAATAAAATCATCACTAAGTCACCCTGAACCTTAGAAATGACTTGAGTAGGGTTTAGGGTAGAAATACTTAAGCCTGGTATTATAACAGCTCAAGAGACATGGTGAAAATCTCATAACAACGCTTATTTAATCCACCTCCTTCTTAAGTTAAATGTGTTCTGCAGAGGGGAACAGGTCACAAAATCCTCTTCTCTCTGGGGGCTCCCAGTCCAGATCTGCAGGGATTCACTCCACCATGGGGTGAGCTGACAGAAGATTATTGGGAGGGGTGGGCGGAGGGGGAGGGGTGGGAGTGGAGATAGACTCCTATTTTGCGGCAAGGAGCAAGTCGAAGCTTGGTGCACCTTTCACAAAGCAGTGCCGGGAGGGGGCAGTACTGGGAAGACAACAGGACCCAGAAGGACCCCAAGAAGTCCTCCTTTCTGGTAGGTGGCTGACCTACTTATCACCTAAAAAATCCAGGCCATGAGCTTGCTCCCCCAGTTAATTATTCATAAAAGCCTAAAGCAGCAGGAATTAAAGCAAAGTGTTGATGGACGGTGCTTTCTTGGAGAATCACTGTACAATTTCTGGGCCCGTGGTTGCTGCTCCAGTCTCTGAGGATGTCTGTGGTTTCACGAAGTGGAAGGAGATTTCCTAACCCGGGCGTTCCCTCCCTCCAATCACAGCCTGAACCTCTAATGTGCCGCCGGGGGTGAACACAGCCCCTGGGGCACACAGGTAGCATCCCAGTGCAGATTCGAGTCCAGCCCCCATGTGCCCCCTCAGCTGAGCGCCAGGTAGGCGAGGGCAGCCATGCTGCTCTGGAGCCAGGTCAGACCGATGAGAGGGGAGCAGCACGAGGCAGAAAGAGTCTAGAAAAGGAGCAAGGACTTCACGTCTAGGAGAATCCGAGCAGCCTGGCCGCCTCCCTGTCCCAGGCGCCTGGAATGCCAACTGGCCTTTGTGGTCCTTCTGCTAAGTCAGCCCCAAGGACTTGGGCCCAGTGTGCCTCAATAATGGTCGTCTTGCTGTCGGTCCTTGTCTCTGAGACCCCACCCTCCACAGCCACAGGGCCGAGGCAGGAGGCACATCCTGCCCTGCTTGCACACACGACCGTGGACCTATGTATCCCAGCCAAGCTCAAAAGGCCACAGTCCCGAGAATCCGTCCACTGTCCCTTCTCTACCACAGAGCAGCCCCTCCACCAAGTCCCTGCTGACCATGCTTCACTTTCACTGCAACCATGTGGATGTCTTCACCCTCTCAATTCCCCATTTACAAGGCTCTCCCATCCTTCACCACCTATGTGCACCCCACCTTTGTGTGAGGCTTCCATAGACTTCTGCCACCCTTCAGGGATCCCCTCCTTGGAGACCCCGCCTGCCACTTGCATCTGTCCCAGAGGTGCTCACCCCAAAGAACTCTCTCTCAGACTCCAAGACGGCCCCAGGATGCAGACCTCAGGCCCCAGCTTTTCTCTACGACTTCTCCAGGCCCTTCAGGCTAAGGACAAGACACTTTGGAAGAATTCCCTGTCCCAGAAGGCAGCACACGTTCATCAGAGTCAATACACAGTGTATTCCAAAGCCATTTGTCATTCTAGAGGCCTAGTTATCAACTTCCTATCTTGTAAATATATCCCTCTGGGAGTTAGAACTGCTTCTTCTTGTTATCTAAGGAAATTGTGAAATACTAGTAGTGTTCAGTGGAAGAGTTGTCAAATCTGGCTTTGGAGTGCCCCATATTGTAGAAATTAAATGTTTTCTTCATCTCACCATATTGAACAGCTGAGGTTGCCACGGCCGGTCATTAGAGAGACAGATGCTCCCACGTTCTGTGGGGTGGCTGTCAGGACAGCCACCAACTCCAGTAGCAGACGGAAGGGGGAGGGAGCAAGGATAATCATCGACAAACTGGAATTATCGACTGTCTGAGAGGTGCTGGGCAAAATAAATTGCACCTAGAATAAATAGCCCTGCTACCAAATGCTTTGGGGCCTTGCCATGGCCATTTCTTCTTTCTCTGCCCAAAACTCTCTGAGAGAGGGCCACAGACCAACTGTTTCTGCAGAAAACTACTTGGAGTCACAGGTGGGACTTGGAATCTTTATCTCACCAAGTCTGATAGATGAGTTGCTAATGGAGTCAAACAAAGAGGGATCCACTGGTGGGTCAGCCACATCGGACTTGCTCCACATCTCAGCCGCTAAGAGAGGCTGGCGCTCCAGCTGGCAAGGGGTGCCCAACACTGGCAGTCGTCTTGAGCATCTCACCCTCCCAGGCATACCCCTGAGACCAGCCCACTGAGATGTTAAGCCAAGGAGAATTCCACAGTGGCCCCAGAGGAGACAACAAAGAAGGCAGACCGACAAGGAAGTCCCAGGGTTTGTGTTTGCCTAACTGCTAAAAATGTTCTATGGAACAGGATCTTTGGATATTGTCCTCATTGGGGTGGAATATTAGAAAAAGTAGGAATGTCTCCAGCTTCAGAGAGGAAAGTCATCACCTTATGGTGAACCCCTGGTCAGACTCCTGGGACCACAGGAGAGCAGGAAAGGAGAGAACCCCCTGGCCAGTTTCACCAGTAACCTCCCCGCCACATTCCTTCTCGCCTCACAGACTCTCTTTCCCAGAATTAATGGGAAATATCTGAGATGCAGAATTGAAAGTCCTCTTCCCGTGCATGTGTAACTGTGACTGTTTGTCACGGTGCAGGGATGGTGGGGGACAGAGGGGTGTGAGGGGCAGTGCTGCCAGCACAGACCCCCCAAATTTCACCCTAGCCTGCTACCAGCAACTCGGTTTCTAACTAGGTCAAGTGTCTAGCTTTTTTCTCATGCTTGGAGCCCTACACTTCCTTTCTTTGTGTGAATGCAGGCTTTCAAGAAAGAGGAAGGGGGAAAAGACCTTGTTTTAATCCTCATACTATTACAGTTCTATGATGGTCATTATAAAATGACCCCTTTAAAGGGAAACTGCACCACAATGAACCAGCATTCTTTATAAAATCAGAAAAAGTAAATCTGTTATCATAATACAATGAAAAAGCCTTCTTTGCAGTCATTCCAGGACTGGAAACACTTCAGTGCATTATTCACAATGGAGCCAAAAAATGGTGTTTGTGTTCTGAGTCCCACAAACTATGGAGGCAGTCCTCCCCTCTGCTCCCTGGTCAGTATCCCACAAACAGGGCCAGAGGTCTGGAGGCCCCACACAGAACCTTCTAACAGGGGAACTAGACCCTGCCAAGGACCAAGGATGGACGGAGGCACCCACAGACTTGGCCATTTCTAGCACTGGGGCATTTTCTCCAAACTTCTCTGAAATAAAGGAAACTGGGAGCAAAGAGTTCCCTCTCAGACAACTCACACTGCCTGGCTCCCCTTTCACACTGGCCGCCCAGTGAGCTGGGGGAGATCTGAAGCCACATGTACCGGCAGCTTGAGGGGAGCCGACGGGGAGCCCCTTCTCCAGAAGCTGACACAGGGGCTGGAAACCTGGACGCCAGCCAGCTGTGCCACCCAGTAACTATTTGACTCTGGGCTTATTCTCTCCTCGGGGCCTCTGCTTCCACATTTGTAATGTGTGTCTACGTGCATGTGCAATGATGGGCACGGAGAAGGCAATGGCGACCCCCTCCAGTACTCTTGCCTGGAAACTCCCATGGACCAAGGAGCCTGGCGGGCTGCAGTCCATGGAGTCGCTAAGAGTCGGACACGACTGAGCGACTTCACTTTCACTTTTCACTTTCATGCATTGGAGAAGGAAATGGCGACCCACTCCAGTGTTCTTGCCTGGAGAATCCCAGGGACAGCAGAGCCTGGTGGGCTGCCGTCTCTGGGGTCGCACAGAGTCAGACACAACTGAAGTGACTTAGCAGCAGCAGCAGCAATGATGGGCAAGGTCTGGACCACACATTCTATGACCATAACCGGCCAACCTCTCCCCCACCCTAAATAGCATAGGACAGTGAGTGGTAGCTGTTGAACACACAAATACAGTGAAATGCAGTATAACCCAATGGTCTTAGCTGTGGTCTTTGGATTCAAACAAACCTGGGTTCTAGTCCCAATTTTACCCCTTAGTTTCTCTAGGCTTAAGTTTGTACCTCCATAAAATGGGGTAAGAAAGGAGAATTTGATAAGATAATGTCTATAAAGTGTTAGCACAAAGACAGCACAGAATGAGTGCTCTGTTGGGAGCGGTCACAGACCTGAGAGGGAAATCCCACCACTTGCTTTCACTGACCTTGGGGATACCCCAGTCCCGCCGGGTGCTGCCAAGTGAGGCGGTCATTCATACACAGCTCACAAAGTAATCAGGAACAGAAGAATTAGATTCATAATTCAATCACCCAGTCCTGGACAGAGAGCAAACCAGAGCCATCTTACTGTCTACTAATAATTTTGTGATAAATTGGTAAAGAAATAAATATAAACTATCAATCTTTTATCTGAGTCATAATGAATTTTATTGTAAGAAATTATCTCCTCAAAATAGAATGGAGAGTGGTTAAAAATTCACACAGTACAATTTGTTAGAATATATATATATATATCAAATTGTCTTGGTAAAATTTAGGTCTGCAAATATTTGTCCAGGAAAATTGGATTTGATAGAAGCAATGGTCACAAAAAGAAATTCATAATGTCAGAAGTTATAATGGATACAATTTGATAAATGTATTAAATTCCTCTGGTAAAATTTACACAAAACAAAATTAAATCTTTTGAAAATAATTTTAGTAAAGTTAAAATAAAAGTATTAGAAACACGTTTACTAGGCAGGCTAGGAAACTGAGCAAGGGGTTGAACTGGCTTAATGGAACTGCCTTCAGAGAATTCATTACATCTGCGTTCATAGAACACACCTTCAAAACAGCCGTGGGACTGGCCAAGTCCCCACTCTGGGGCTATAATGTCCAGTGTCCACTAGAGAGCAGTATCCCTGATCCAGTGGAACCCATACACACGTAGAGACAGTCTGGCTGATTCTGCTTTCCGTAGCCTACAATTTAAGACAGCCATGCCCTGGCACCATCTGCTTTTCCAACCACCCCTCTGATCTTCTCACCCTCCCATCAAACCAGATGTCTTCCCCAGCATGGGTCCCTCCACTTATATCAGCCTCTGTTTGTGGCAGGTACTCCCATGCCCCACAGTCTACCTTTCCTTCAGGACCCAGCTCCAGCTCCTCCTCACTGCCTCGCAGGTAGTCTTCATGCCACTGCAACCCGTCCCTTGCCCTTCCTCATACTTCTGGTGCTGAAGTCACCAAGGACCTCTATGTGGCCAAATCCAACAGGAACTCTCAACATTGCCTTCTCTGCCCACCACTCTCTCCTGATAACCATTTCTTCCAAGTTTCCATGGCTTCCTGGGCAAGGCAGCTCCTTTGGGCCAAGGACAGTTCCCTGAAGGGATGTAGCTATGATCCATTATCCACCTGTAGCCAGGCCAGCTGGGGGAATGAGGGCCTCAGCCTGACAGAGGGAGCTGGGCAGTGTCCACCACATCCCTCAAACTCAGAGAGTTTAAAACCAAACTCATTTGGTCCTGACCATTCTACTTCCAAATAGTTCCTGTCACTGGGATGAAGTTCTCATCACTTCCTAATGTGCCAGCTTGACTTACTCCAGTTCAACCTTCACACCGTCATGAGTTAACCAGCTTTCAGAAGACAGATATGATTACATCATCCCATCCAGGAAGGAAGAAGAATGAAGTTAGAAGAACCCATAATGTCTTGGATTTTCTAATTCCTTAGCATATGTGGTTGGAAGATGGTCAAGTAGAACACAGTTCCTCTTGAGACATAAGCCCAAATGGTCCTCCTTGCTTCACTCACACTCCCCCATAGATAAGACCGATTGCATTCAACATTACCTCCAGGTATGTATATAATTGGTAAAGTATTGGAATAGGAATGCTAGTAGAATTCATAAGCTAATAAGGTAGTAAGCTCATGCCACCAATGAGAAGGAAAAATATGGCCAATCACTCATCATGAACAGAGCAGAGCTGATTGGCCAGCGATCCTTGAGAGACTACAATATTCCACATCTGTAGCAGAAGGAGGCAAGATGCAGACCGGAGCAGGACCATGCACCTGGGTGGTGTGACTTGGGAGAACATGCCAAGCCCCTCACCCTTCAAATATCCCCAAATGTGTTGTGCTTAGTCACTCAGTCATGTCCAACTCTTTATGACCCCATGGATTGTAACCCACCAGGCACCTCTGTCCATGGGGATTCTCCAAGCAAGGGATCGAACCCAGTGTCTCCCACGTTGCAGGCGGATTCTTGACCATCTGAGCTACCAGAGAAGCCCATATCTCCAAATATGATATCAAATTGTCTCCATTGCTCCACCTTCAGGAATTTTTTATAATATCCAAGGCTTGGAGTCTGTTAAAATTTCCTGAAATATAAAACTTTGCCACAAACTCGGTGGTTTAAGCTACACAAATTTATTCTCTTAACAGTTCTGGAGATCAAAAAGAAGAATGCACCCTACAGAGCTGAAATCAAGATATCAGCAGGACTGGTTGCTTCTGGAGGCTCCAGGGGAAAGTAAGTCCTCCTGCCAGCTTCTAGAGCCTGCCTACAGTTCTCGGCTAGTGTCCCCCTCCGCTGCCTTCAAAGTTATTGGCATGGCTGCTTCTCTCACTCACTCTGCTCTGGAGTAACATAACCTCTTTTTTCTACTTCTGCTTCCCTCTTGTAGGAGTCCTTGTGATTATATCAAACCCACCCAGCTTATCCAGGATATTATCTCCCTGTCTTAAGATCCCTAATCTTATCTGCAAATTCTCCTTTACCATGTGAGGTGGCATATTCACAAATTCCAGGGATTAGGGCAAGGCCACTTTGGGAGGCCATATTCAGCCTACCACATTCTCTGATAAAGACATTTGCTAAGCTGAGGCCAAACCCCTGCCTCTAAACTCTGTGATACTTTTCTCTGAGCTACAGCCTGTGAAAATGTGGCTACTCATTTCCACCCCCTCCACTAGGGGCAGAGTACGCAGCCCTGCCCCACGGGTGTTGGGCTTGGTAATGTGACTTGCTTTACCCAGTGGAAGTTTAGCAGAAGTGAGGTACACAGAGGCCTTAAACATGCACAAGTGGTTCAGGTGAGCTCATAGGCTCTGGTAACCCACTAGGAAAAGAGCCCACCCAGCTGATTGGTGCCCCCTGGAGCCTGGGTCCCAGGAAGAACATGCATGGAATAAACCTGAATCCAACCTATACCCAGGTGCCCCCGGCCACTGCCCTGCCATGTGCTGCCTTCATGCTTAACCACATTCAGCTGGAAGATTCCTGAGCCTGAGTGCACCTGTCATTGCCAAGCACTCAGTTTGGGGAGAGGTTGTTACAAAACATTCTCATGACGATAACTGACTAATACATGGCCCCACTCTCCCCCTACCTTCCCTTGGCCATAGGTCCACATAGAGAATGTGCCATCATATATAATGGAATCTGCAAATGCAATGAATAAGCTACTAAGGTTTGGGGATGTCTGCCACCAATAAGAATGTGAATACAAGAAAGAGCCCATTACCTACAGCCTGGGCCAGTAAGAGGTGATGGCTACCAGGCCTTGGTTATCGAAAGTCAGACTCACTGGTGCACCAAGTCCACAAGTCATCTACCAAGTGAGTGAAAACATCCCACCATGTCCCACAGTAGGACCCCTCTTCAGTGCTTAACTGTGATTGCAGGTCTTTACTACTGAAGATAGAGGCTGTCTGCCCCAGCTGACTGTAAATATAATTCTTATTGTCTCTAAATATTCTAATGACCAAGAGCTGGTCCTAGGACAACAGCAGCACCACTGAACTTGTCTCTCCACCTGGTAAACCCTGGATACCCTTGTTATGTACCCAGCCAACCCTTTAGACCCAGAAATGGCCCTGAACTCAAAACGACAGAACAGGAGTGCCCCTTGCATCAGATCCTCAGGCCCTCTCTTCCCCTGGTTCACACAATCTAGACTGCAACCCCTATCTGAGCACACCTCAAATCCCTGTCTAAACTGTGTGCTCTCTTTTTTCTGCCTAATGGGCTTCAATTTGCTTCTTCTCCACATCACTGCCCAAAGCAGGATTCCCCACTGGTCATAGGGCTTGTGCTTTACGTGTTGACTGTGCCACCAATATCTTCAGAGCAGAGACTCCCTTCCACAGTGCTGTGGGCCCCAGGAGGAGCAGCTCACCTCGTAGGGCACAAGCAGAAAGCAAGCTTATTCTTTCTCACAATTGTCTCCTTTAATCATCTCTGTGTTGGGCCCCCCTTCCCTGACCTGGGGGAAACCTCTGGCAAATCGCACAGCTATTTGGTCCCTTTAATTCACTCCCCCCACAGATATTGCTGAACATCTGCCAGGACCCACGCTGCATCAATATATCAATGAAGAGAACAGGCAGGAAAACACAACACAACAAAAACAGCCTCACTGCCCTCAGACAGCTTATGTTCTGGGGGGACAGAGCCACAAGTCATGGTGAAACACTAAGCATGATAGTAAGGAGCAGGCAGCTGGGAAAAATGGAAGTGGAAGGGGTGAGCTGCACAGACACCTGGGGTCAGGGTGTTTGGGGTGGAAGGAGAAGTAGATGCAAGGTTCTAAGTGCAGCAGGAAGTCCCTTGTGGCAGGAGTTGGGGGAAGGGATGGCAGTGGGGGATGTGGCACAGAAGGGTTGGGAGGGGGTGGCTCAGGGAGAACCCGGTAGACTGTTATGGGACTATTACCTTTAATCCCAGTGAGAGCAGAGGAGGAGTCAGAGCGGAGGAGGGGCCTGATTGAACCCACATATTAATAGGTTCACTCCAGCTCCCAGGTTAAAAAGACATCACAGGGTAATAAGTGTGGGTCTCTTTTTGGCGGGTTTATTAAAAAAAAAAAAAAAACAGTGTAATAACCAAACTCTCAGTTCAGCCAAAATCTCCCTTCTAGCCAGGGCCTTCTCTGTACCCATCTCCTTTTCCCTTCCCCCTAATACTGAGCATCTGGCCCTCTAGGATGGAGGTCAAGGCAAGGGAATGTACATTAGAGGCCAGAAACATAGGGTTATAATATGTCAGCTGTCCTCTCTGGATGAAGCAAGTCCTAAATGCTGCATCTTTTTCCATGGGCCTCCCCCTTCCCCTTGTGCCGCTGCCACTACCTGCCTCAGCAAGCAGTTTCTGGAAGTCTACCTGCGTGTTGAGTGCTCAGCACATGCCTCCCACACAGTGCTCTTAGGTGGGGTCTTTCTCAGGTTTCCACCCCTGTCTGGATCTCTTCTCCTGATGGGGGCCCCACCTTGCTCTTCAAATCCACAGGAATCCTGGGCAACGACCCCCACGAACTCTGGAATCTCTAGCCCCCACCCCACACAACGCCCTCTTTGACAAGACCTGCATAGATGGTCTAACCTGTCTGCAAGAAGTATAATGTGAGCCTCCTGTGCGATTTTAAATTTTCTAGTAGCCACATTAGAAAAGTAAAAAGAAACAGATGATGCTAAATTTAATAGTGTACTTGATTTAAACCAATATGGCTAAAATATCATTTCAATGTGTAGTCAATATAAAAATGTATTAATGGGATATTTACACTTATTTTTTTCATACCAAGTCTCAGGAGTCCAGTGTGTACTTTATACTTAGAAGGCCTCTCAGTTTGGACTCCCCACATCCATGCTCAGTAACTATATGACTGGTGGCTACCTTGCTGGGCAGTGCAGGCCTAATCCCTCTCTTTAGAGTGTGGGTATTTGTGTTCTCCACCTCTGTGCCCTTCACTAGACTCAGAGAAAATAGGAAAAGGTGCAGTTACTGAGCTAATTCAGCATCGTCAGTTTACTGAGCCCAGGGGTCTCGCCCTTGGCAAGAGCTCAGAACCTGGGGGAGGAGGGTTGGGGTGCCTCAGCCTTTGCCGAGCTTAGCGTGTGAGGCAGCGCAGACCTCAGACAGACACCCAAGGCTCTAGTCGATTCAGAGAAGCAGCATTTGCATGATTTTTACATCTATTTGAATGCTGAAGTCAAGAAGTGGTAACTCCACATGTGTACAATGTAAAGTAAGGCTAACTAATTTTACAGCATACAAGGAATTTCAAATCCAAACGCTTGACACGTCTGAAAGGCAGTCAAACCTCACCGCTAAGCATTGAGGGCAGCCTGGGGCTCTGTCAGAGCTCGTAAAACAATTCATCAGGGCATATATGCACATCCTCTCCACACAAGGTTTGGTTTCTCTGAGTGAAGGAAGTCAGGAGAGGTAATACTTCGGTTGTTTCCTCCTTTGATTATTAGTGAAAACAGTAGCAGCTAATATTTTTGACGTGCTCACCATGTATTACCCAGGTTCAGTCCCTGGGTTGGGAAGATCCCCTGGAGAAGGAAATGACAACCCACTCCAGTATTCTTGCCTGGAGAATTCCATGGACAGAGGAGCCTAGCGGGCTACAATCCACAGGGTCACAAAGAGCTGGACACGACTGAGCAACTAACACACACACCACGTATCAGATACTGCACTGAACCCTGCACTTAGATTGTCTGATTTCATCCTGATAACCCACCCGCAGAGGCAAGTACTATTATTACTCCCATCTTTACAGACAGGGCATTGAGATTCAAAGAATTTAACCCAAGTAGGCTGAGAATCAATGTATCACTGAGTGCATCAACTTTTAGTTACTTTTAAGGTAGTCTTATCATCATCAAGTAAAAATATATATTAATATATACCACATATTACTAGACTTATTGTTGGATTTATTTTATTTAACACAGCTAAGATGTTATCATTTCAATGGGTAATTGATCAGTTTGGACTTGCCATGTCCAGTTCTCCACAGCCACATATAGCTGGGGGCTACCGTATGGGACAGCACAAATCTAACCCTTCACTTCAGAATGCGAAGTACTTGTCAGATGATTTTGTTCTCCACCTTTGGGGCCTTAGCTAACCTCCTCTTCCATGAGATTGCAGTTAAGTGTCAGCCAAGGCTGCAGTCATCCGAAGACATGGCTGGAGCTGGGAGATATACTTTCAAGGTGACTCATTCACACTTGGCAAGTTGATGCTGCCTGTTGATAAGAGACCTGCGTTCCTCTCTACGCAGCTTTACTACACGGACTGCTTGAGTATCCTCACAACATAGCCACTGACTTCCCTGGAGCAAACCATTTCAGAGAGTAAAAACTGCAATGGCTTTTCATGTCAAGTCTTGGAAGACAGACATCCTCACTTCTGCCACATTCCACCCTTTAGAGATGGATCACTACATCCAGCCCACATTCAAGTGGCTGAGATTTAGACTCCATCTTTTGAAAAAAAGAGTGACAAAGAATGTGCAGGCATATATTAAAACCATCACGCACTCCAAGAAGAAAATGAGCAAAAGTTATAATCAGGCAATTTGGAAAAGACTAATATACATATGAAAAAGTTCAGACTTGGTAATAACCAAAGAAATGCAAATTAACCAAGTAGACGCCATCAGACTATCAAGGATTTAAAAGAATAATGATATGGAAAATGGGTCCATACATAAATGTGAGTATAAATTGGTACAACCTTTTCAGAGAAAGGTGGTGATTCACACACCAACAGCCCTAAGCATGCCATGTTTGGCATGACCAAGCCATTCCACTCTAGGAATTTATCCTACAAAAAAATCAGAAATGTGCTCAAAGATTAACCCTACACAGCTCTTTATGATAACAATGTTTATAACAGAGATAACTTATTAATTCGATTGAAGTCCAACATTAGGGTCCAATAATATGAGGTATATACAAATATGCGTGTGTGCCTGGTTGCTCAGTCATGTCTGACTCCTTGTGACCCCATGGACTATAGCTGCCAGGCTCCTCTGTCCATGGGATTATCCCAGCAAGAATACTGGAGTGGGTTGTCATTTCTTTCTCCAGGGGACTCAGGGATAGAACCCGTGCCTCCTGCAGTTCCTATAGCTTCTGCATTGCTGGCTAGATAGATTCTTTACCACTGAGACACTTGGGAAGCCCATATACCAATATAGTACAGTGCAGTCAGTCACGGTTTCAAACAATATATAAAACTTATATACAATGGAATCCTATCAGTATGATTCTTAAACTGAGTACCAAGACACCCCCAGGCACTGTAGCAAACTCATAGGAAGTCACAGGATATTTTTAATTTTTGAGGGAAACCCAGTGATACTCAACATTGTTGGATGCCCCCACGAACCACTAGCCTGAACTGGTTCACAGTTGCAACATTAGATTGTCCTACATTCTTCTTTAGATGGACTGGAGGGGGTGACTTTTGTGTTCTCCGTTGTGTCTCTCTGTTTAATAAGCATGGCAGAAAAAGTAACATTAAATGCCAAGATGTGTTTTGGTCTTGGCTGCTATGGAAGAACTAGACAGACTGAGTACTTTCTCTCCAACTCCCCCTCCATCCCTAACCCAGCCTCCCTAGGCCTCTCAGAAAGCCTGCTGCTGCTGTTGCTGCTGCTGCTGCTAAGTCACCTCAGTCGTGTCTGACTCTGTGCGACCCCAGAGACAGCAGCCCACCAGGCTTCCCCGTCCCTGGGATTCTCCAGGCAAGAACACTGGAGGGGTTGCCATTTCCTTCTCTGATGCGTGAAAGTGAAAAGTGAAAGTGAAGTAGTTTAGTCGTGTCCAACTTGTAGCGACCCCATGGACAGCAGCCTACCAGGCTCCTCCGTCCATGGGATTTTCTAGGCATGAGTACTGGAGTGGGGTGCCATTGCCTTCTCTGCTCAGAAAGCCTAGGGGGGGCAGTAAGGGAGAGGGGCTGTTCCTGGAGGCTGTGGGGGGCCAGCAGAGGAAGGCAGAGAGGCTTGCCAAGGCTACCTCCTGAGAAACTGCCAAACCCCCAGAGAGGTTGGAACAAGGACATCAATGGTCAGCCTTG
This sequence comes from Redunca redunca, assembly GCA_006410935.1. Lineage (NCBI taxonomy): Eukaryota > Metazoa > Chordata > Mammalia > Artiodactyla > Bovidae > Redunca > Redunca redunca. The sequence continues at coordinate 766,778 of SJYQ01003793.1, forward strand.
GCCACCAGCCCCTTCAAGTGGTGAGTGGTAGCCACAGAGTCACTGGACATCAAGGGTCCATGAGGTCATTCTGCAGCTCCTATTCTCCATGACCCACAAGAATTATGTGGGTCCCAGAAAGGGGCAGATTCTACTTTCTAAGATTGCTGACTGGCCACTGAATTTCATCGCCACCTGTCTGGTGAATTGCAACTCTCCACGGTCTCCATACCATCACACAGGGCTGTGGGACCCTGGGGCTGCAGCTCCATTTCTGGAGATGCATCCTGTCCAGGACTTGTCACCCACCCTCAGGTGCCCAGACAGGGCATCTCCACTTAAGAGAGATGGACAGAAGTCTCTCCCTCTTGCTCTTCCCACGAATTCTGCCTTTTTCCTAAAATCCCATCCTACACCACAGGCTTGAGCTTGTAGAAAATAAAAGCCAACAAAGTCAAGCAGGCAACTTCTGCCTACAGCCTGGCCATGCAATTCCACCAAGGCAATGAAATCCCAATCCTGCTACCTGCTTGAATGGGAAGCAGGAGGGTGAGGGGTAGACAGGAAAAATGAATATCTCAAAACATGATTCAGCCCACAGGCAATATTTGTTCAGCCATGATGGGTTCATGTGCTAGTGAACCTGAGCCTCAGTGAGTGGCGCTTCATCCACTGACCTCCAGATTCAAGTCACGCCACAGAACAGTGAACAGAGCAGCCAGCTCCAGGCGGAGGAGTGTGGGGAAGTGACCTTCAGGCTCAGCATGGCGGAAGCCTTTGGTTCACCAGCTCCAGCCCGTTAGAGCTGAGCCATAATTGATCACCGCAGCAAATCAGTGCAAGTGAGGTCTTTTCCAAAGCTCTGTACAAACCAACTTCATAATGAAATATGAGCTTGTGAAGTTTCTCATTTTGTACTATTCTGACACTTCTTGCAATGTGATTAAAATATAATAAGATCAAATAGAAAATACTATTTGCTCAATCACCACCAAACCTAACACAGTCAACAGTCCAATTCCATCCAGGAAGAAAAGTCATTTCCAAGACTCTATAAAGAAACCTACATTTAAATTTCATGTTCTCTGCTGTTACTTTGAAAAATTACATGTTTTAAATATAGGACAAATACAAGGCAGGCCAATTCTTGTTATAATAAATTTTTTTCTAACATTCTCAGTAAATAAAATCTGTAAGCCCTAGCCAATGAATGGCTGCTTCAAGGTTCACTCGATAATACATAATTCCAGGCCAAATAATAATTTGCTCAATTCCTTTGAAGTCTAATTCAAGCCCCATTTCCCCTGAGAAAGCCCAGATACAAACCATTGTTTCCTTCTTTCAGACTTCTGAGAACATGCATATCTGCAAAGTGCACCCTGGCTGGTAGATATAAGTGCCTTCTCTTCCTGGTTTGACAGGACAGCCCCTCAAGGTCAAGGCATGCTCTTCCCCACCTTTAACAACATCTAGCAACCCACTCCAGTACTCTTGCCTGGCAAATCCCATGGACAGAGGAGCCTGGTGGGCTACAGTCCTTGGGGTAGCTAGGAGTCGGAAATAACTGAGCAACTTCACTTTCACTTTTCACTTTCATGCATTGGAGAAGGAAATGACAACCCACTCCAGTGTTCTTGCCTGGAGAATCCCTGGGATGGGGGAGCCTGGTGGGCTGCCATCTCTGGGTCAAACAGAGTTGGACACGACTGAAGCGACTTAGCAGCAGCAGCACGTGTGGATTCTGGGTATCAGCCCAGTGTTACATGGGCTGCAGGTCCTTGAGCGCTATTTCCTGAATGAAAGAGCCAGTAATGATGGCATTTAACCCATGGCAGGCTTTATAGCCATCCATCTCCTGCGCTACTAGTCCACATCACACCAATCGTTTCTAGTGAAGACATTATGTTATCCTCTGAGACCCCGACACACATGATCATTTTACACATTGTCAGCTGCATCTATTAATTTTCTTGCTGTCAGAGACAGTTAAGGGAGCTTTTGTGCAAACGTCTGAGGATTTGTAAAATGGAAGCTTGTTTGTTTGGCTTCCCCTGACATATGGGCTTAGGAACTGTACAATTTTAAGTACCAGAGCGAGCTCTAAGACTTACAGATAATTGACTCTGGGAGGTAAGAACACAACTTAGAAGATCTTTTCACAATTCACTAATAGTTTCCTATGCACAAACCATTTAAACAAAAAACCTCAATTTTCAGGTTGGATTCTTCTAGATCTGGACCATCTTCAACCACCAACAAACCAACCACAACAGAGACAATTCTCTAGACCTAAGTGTCCCAACCATGCAGAGAGCCTCTCCATGACTGTAAAGGGATCTTAGATGACCTGGTCAAAGAGGTGCCGGCTCAGATCAGCTTCCAGCACTGTAGTCTCCAACACGAAGTGTGGGTGTCTAAAGAGAACATTAGCCCCAAATGTTCATTTCTACCTGCTCTGTGATCTAGCCTCAGGACATAAAAAATAAAACCAACTCATTAACTTCTAGGTTTGAGAGGACCTGAGAAACCAATACTCAGTTGGAAAGCACTCAATGCAAGAATCAGAAAAGCCAACTGAATCACTTTGCTGTGATTCACAACTGAAACAATCACAACATTGTAAATCAAATATACTTCGATTAAAAAAAAAAAAGCAAACCAGAAAAGCCAACTCAACTTGTTTTGAATGATAAAGAAGATTTATGGACTCACATCTCCAGAAAGTCTGGCTCCATTTCTCTGTGATCCTCTTACTTAGCTCCCCTCCATGTGCTAATTTTGTCTTCAGATCAGTTTCCCTCACGGTCACAAAAGGGCTGCCATTAGCAACCAGGACTCTGTGCTTGACTTTTCACACCCAGAGGGGAAAAGGGTGACATTTCTTAAACCACTGAACTTTGTTCTAATTGGACTACCTCTCCATCTATCTTTCCAGCAAGGAGGGAGTGGGACTTCTCTGACTGATTTGGACCAATTAGGGCCACTCAGACCATGAGGCTGCTAGACCAAGAAGAGCATGGGTTGATACTGACAAGGCAACCACAGTGTCCATTGCTTCTGCTTCTGAACAGGGTGGCACTAAACCTCCAACCCTAGAGGGTCTCACCCTGTTCCTGTCAGTGTCACCCGCTCCCTTGAAAATGGCCTTTGGGTCCAGGAGCACCTTTTGCAGTGTCCTTCAGTCTACACCAAACTGCAGGAGTGCTGGAAATGCTGAGAATCACTCACTTCCCATCCGGGATTCTAATCAGGAAATCTGCAGCTACTTTGAACACAAATCCTTCTATGAACTGGAACACACCCTCACCTCCATAACTCTGGGAGGGGCCACTGGCCATGTTTGCCCTCAAGAAGAGCCAGCACCTGCTCTGCCACTGGGAGTGGGCTGAGCCTGTCCTGCCCAGCTCAGTATCTTAGAATTAAGTGGCTCAAATAACTGACTCTTACCCTCTGAAAAGGGCCAGATCATCAGCTTAGGACATAGATGGAGCCCCTCCATCCTCAGTTTTCCTAACCAGTGGCTCTCCTCACATTCACCCAAGTAGCCAATGAGTCTACCACAACAGTGCCACATCCTCTCTGAGCCCCCTCCATGCACTCCCAGGCTCCGGCCAACTTTGACCCCATGTATTCTGCAGGAGCCCTTGTTCAGCAGGAGCATCTGCTCGACCAGCCAGACTACACAGTATGAGCACGCTGACCCAGACCCCAGGCAGGAGGATGCCTTCCCAGCTCATTCAGCTGGGTCCCTGATTCCCCAAGTGCTTCTGTATTTTGTAGTTGGTAAAAATTCAGCCACAAATCCTTACCACCTCCCCCAACAAACCCTGGAAAGAATAAAAACAAACACTGCAAACCCTTCTACAGAAAGGGAGAGAGGGAGGGAGGGAGAGACTTGAAATTGAGAGGGGGTGCAGGTGATCCAAGGCTGACCCAGAGCCAGAGTCAGGCCCAGAGCCCAGGCCCTCTGACTCTCAGTCCAGGGCCTCTGTCCCTTCAGGGGACCCCTCCTCCAGTGCCCACAGCAGCCCCTGGCAGTACTTCTGAAACCGGATGTGGCGGCAGCCTGGCCCGTGTTCTGCTTGCCAGAGCCAAAGCCAGAGCCAGCCTGAGACAGCTGCTTCCTGCCACAGTCACCTCAGAAGCACTTTGCTCTACATCCCTGCCCACCAGCATCCAGGGCTGGCCAGAGCTCAGACTCTCCCCAGGCGCAGAGGTAACGGCCCAGAGAGAGCGCCTTGGAAAATCCAATTTGTCTTTCCTCTGGCAGTCTTTGCTTTGGTTATTGCTTTGAGATTTCTTTTGCAGTGATTTGGGCCTGTGATTCATAAGTTGAGTCTTCGGTGTATTTAGCCTTTTCCTTCCCCTTCTGTGCCAGGCCTCCAGCCCAGCCTTCCTAGAAAAGCAAGTAGCCTTTTTCCTTTAGGAGGTTGCAGGGCAGAGTGCAGTGGGGTCTGAGTAGCCTGGGTTCAAGTCCTGGTGCAGCCATGTTTTTCCTTCACTTAATGAATCATTCAACCCATACACATACAATGAGTGGGATTGTGTGGCATTAGTGGTAAAGAATCTGCCTGTGATGCAGGAGATATAAGAGACACAGGTTCGATCCCTGGGTCAGGAAGATCCCCTGGAGAAGGGCACAGCAACTCACTCCAGTATTCTTGTCTGGAGAATCCTATAGACAGAGGAGCCTGGTGGGCTATGGTCCATAGGGTCACAAAGAGTCAGACACGACTGAAGCAACTTAGCACACACTCATACAATGAGCACCAACTATGCACCAAGCCCCACTCCAGGAGCTGGGACCCAGCTGAGAACAAACCAAAGGCTCCAACCTCATGAGGCATCTCAGCTCCTGAGACCATGCCACATGTGAGGATTTGGGGGTCCCAAAACATTTGCAAATCCAAACAAAGCCCCAGACTCTGCCCTAAAGCACGCATAGAACCACAGGCACATAAAATTTCATACCTTTTCAGAGGGCTAGAAGCCCACAGATGAACCCCTTGGGGTCTGAGAACACCAGGTGAGGAGCCTCTGAGCAAAGAGACTGCTGATGCAAGGCCCTCTTCGGTCGGTAGTGCTCCCTCAGGGGTCTGTTCCAATACCACCATGATCTGCTGGGTTCCCTCAATGGATCATAATCACATTCGACCCGAATCCTCAGATCTTGACCTTCCTGCATCCCAAGGACCGTTTCTTACAGGTGAGCTTCTTAAGATAAAAGAGTAGGGGAAATCTGCATTCTAGAATGTGAACTTCCTGCCCTCTGGGATTTGGGGTAGAGCATCTACATCAGACTTGCTAATGCTCTTCTCCTCACTTGCAGAGGGTAACAGTTTTGTCCAGGTGAATATGAATGTGCCGAGCTTTATGCACTCCCTATGCTCCCTAAAAGTCATACCTGAGTCAAAATTTGCAAAGACCACTTCAAATGCACTATGTTATAAAAGCTGGCAAGGAACTCTGTAAACCTTGGGAAGGTACAAAGGATTTCTCCTCTTCATTAGAGTGGATTTCTGTAGAATGGGTAACTACAAGTAAAGAACACCAGTGGGAAAGGGGGACAGTTTAAGGCATAAGGTTTCTATTTACCATGTATTTATGCCTCCAAGAGGGGTTTTTCATAGAAAATGTTATTTTCTTATGCATGCATGCTTAGTCGCTCAGTCGTGTCTGACTCTTTTACGACACCCTTGTAGCCTGCCAGGCTCTTTTGTTCATGAGATTCTCCAGGCAAGAATCTAGAGTGGGTTGCCATTTCTTGCTTCAGGGGATCTTCCCAACCCAGGGATTGAACCCACATCTCCTGCATCGGCAGGCGGATTCTTTACCACTGAGCCACTGATATTCTATTGCAAAGAACCAGTGCATGACTAGCTCCTTTAAGGTGAAGACAGAAAGGATGCCAAGGCTTCTAATGCATCACAGAGGCAATCACCATGGTGAACAGGGCAGGGCAGGGCTCTGACATTCAGGAAACTCTGAATCCAAAAGAGCGCTGGTTTGTAGTCAGTAAGGGGACACTTCACTGGGCAGTGACTGACTGTGAACTCAGGCTGATGCTGGGGCCAGGGCCACTGCAGAGCCCTGGGGACCATTAATGGAAGAGACTGTACAAATGAGAAACAGAAAGGCCATCACTGGTTCTTGGGAAGGCCCCTGACAGTCAGGAAGGGGTCCCCATTGGATAAAGCCAGAGGCAGAGTACAGTGGTGAAAGGAGGCAAGACAAACAAGAGAAAGGCAGGTAGAAATGTGGCGGGAAAGAGGATGGGGGCCAGTTAGGAGGTTAATATGGAGTCAATCTCCAAAGTAAAAGCAGAGATGATATTATGCCATTATCCAGAAAATTGAATCAGGAAGGGCCAGCTGACCTCTAGCTGAAATTACAATTACAGTCAAGTCTAGAGAGCAGCCAAGTAGAGGAGCACAGGAGAGGAACTCCCCAGTCCTCAGTCCAGGGTTATGGTTGACGCTACGGTCAACTCGGTGCAACTTCTCAGAAATATTCCATAATATGCATGCCAAGTGTGTACCAGCCTGGGAGGGGACCTGTCAGGAGGAGCAGCTTTGCCAAAGAGGTGCCAGGCACAGAGGAAAAACTCAATAAATGCTGCTTGGCTGAATCATTGAACAGATGCAGTGGCGGATCACAGCCTCTTACTGTGCTGCCTGAGGATGGTTTTAAAAATTTTAAGGGTTGTGAAGGAAAAGGAAGAGGAGGAGGAGGAGGAAGGGAAGGGGAGGGGAAGAGATAGAGGGAGAAGAGGGAGAGGAGGGGCAGAAACTATATGTGTCCCAGAAAGCCTGCACTTTGGGCTTACCACGTGGTACTAGTGGTAAAGAATCCACCTGTCAGTGCAGGAGACATAAGAGATGCAGATTCGATCCCTGGGTTGGGGTCGCAACCCTCTCCAGTATTCTTGCCTGGAAAATCCCATGGACAGAGGAACCTGGCAGACTGCAGTCTGTGGGGTCGCAAAGAGCTGGACATGACTGAAGTGACTTAGCACACACACACACACATTTACTATCTGACCCTTTACAGAATAAGTTTGCCAACCTTGAATTACTGGGTTAACTGTAAGCATTCTGAACTGAAGACTCACCTTTGTATTTTCATCCCCATAGGCATTATGCCTAGTACATGGTTCACTATTCGAACATACTGGTAGCCTGATAAACTTTAAGAAGCTTTCTGGGCCTCTAGTTTGGAGGACAGTTGAGAGGAGAAGACTCAACTTGCCTCCAAAGAAAGAATGCAGGGTACTAGGCCACTAAGCCTCGGGATGGGTGTCTTGGCAAAGTACGTGTAAGGAGAGGGTCACAAAAACTTGGGGCAGGGCATGCTAAAGGGAGTTTAATTCAATAAGAATTTGTTGAAGGTCCAAGTACCCACCTGTGGGTTAGGTGCCACAGGGGACAGAAGCATTTAGAAAGGCTAATGTTTTACCAAAAAGTTCAGTTCAGTTCAGTCGCTCAGTTGCTCAGTCGTGTACGACTCTTTGCAACCCTATGAACTGCAGCATGCCCGGCCTCCCTGTTCACCACCAACTCCCAGAGTTCACCCAAACCCATGTCCATTCAGTCGGTGGTGCCATCCAGCCATCTCATCCTCTGTCATCCCCTCCTCCTCCTGCCTCCAATCTTTCCCAGCATCAGGGTCTTTTCAAATGAGTCACCTCTTTGTATCAGGTGGCCAAAGTATTAGAGTTTCAGCTTTAGCATCAGTCCTTCCAATGAACAGTCAGGACTGATCTCCTTTAGGATGGACTGGTTGGATCTCCTTGCAGTCCAAGGGACTCTCAAGAGTCTTCTCCAACACCTCAGTTCAAAAGCATCAATTCTTCAGCGCTCAGCTTTCTTTATAGTCCAACTCTCACATCCATACATGACCACTGGAAAAACCATAGCCTTGACTAGATGGACCTTTGTTGACAAAGTAATGTCTCTGCTTTTCAATGTGCTAGACAGACATCAAATCCAATGAACAGCAATGTAATGTAGAGAGGGGTGCCAGCAAAAGTGTGCTGGGAGGACTATGTGGGGAGGGTGGGGCAAGGTCCTAGGGAAAGCTTTCTGGAAAAGGCCACCTTTCAGGTTCACCTAAAGATGGCAGAAGTCCCAAAGGCAGAGAGGGGGACACATCCTAGAGGGAGCACCTGGCTTGAGCAAAGGTATAAAGACAGATGGAACCAGGAGAAGGTCAGAGAAAGGCAGAGCCTCTGGTGATAGGGAAGAACAGGAAAAGGGCAGTTGGTGACTTAATTGGGTTCCCCTAGAAGCAGACTCCAGAGAAGGCAATGGCACCCCACTCCAGTACTCTTGCCTGGAAAATCCCATGGATGGAGGAGTCTGGTAGGCTGCGGTCCATGGGGTTACACAGAGTCGGACACGACTGAAGCCACTTAGCAGCAGCAGCAGCAGCAGACTCTGAAATAAAGACTTGAGAGTAAGCAGTGTATCTGGGGAGGTGGTCCCAGGAAACCCCAGTCCTGATAGAGATAAAGCAGAAAATATACCTCAGAGTTACTCCACCCAAGAGACAAGGAAGCTGGGATATTTATATATCAGCTCCCATTAGTCACTTATTTATTGAAGATCGCTCTCAAGAATGAGGGAAGCATTAATTCCCTGGCACCCCTAGCCTATTCTATGCCCTGACAGAGTGGGCTCTGCTGACAGGGCCCAATATTTACACAGTTTTGCTTGTGGACACTGGGCTTCCCCGGTAACTTAGCAGTAAAGAATCTGCCTGCAATTCAAGAGACGCAAGAGACGTGGGTTCTATCCCTGCATCAGGAAGATCCCCTGGAGGAGGGCATGGCCACCCGCCCCAGTATTCTTGCCTGGAGAAGCCACAGACAGAGGAGCCTGGAGGGCTACAGCCCATGGGATCACAAAGACTCAGACAGACCGGAGCGACGGAGCACAGCACACCAGTGTGCCCTGAGGCACGGAGGGTGGCGGCAGGCGGAGGGCACTGGCGTGGTGGCACCTAAGCTATGAAGCTTGGCACAAGCAGCACCTGCTGCGGTGGGTCCTGCTTGTGGCGAGCCTGAGTGCCTCTGTTCAAGGGGCCTACTGGCGTATAAGCAATAGGGAGCAGCGAGGCTTCTCAGTCTGCAGGCGGCTTGGCTACATTGTAGCATGTAATTCAAGGGACAAATGAGTCGGGAAGCTGTACGGGCAAATACCACAACCTTCCAGAAGGTGACAATGGGGCTATAATCAGGTCATGGCGCAGGGATGAGGAGAAGGGAACCCACACACGCATGGCCTGGAAGCCATCTGTCATGGGGCCCATGATTCCAGCAGGCCGTCAGCAGGGAGAGCCGGCATGCTGAGAGGAGAGTGGGTGGGTTGCAGGAGGGGTTGGGGCTCTGGAGGGGTGCTGGGTTTAAGACTCCTTGCATGGCAACTGGAAAGGAGTCTGGAGCTCAAGAGAGAATGAAGGACTGAAAAGTCAGTTGGGAAATCAATGGCAAAAAGGTTAAGCAAAGGTCAAGATTCTTCACAGAAGGGATTTAGAGAGAAGAGACAAAGGCTCAGATCAGAACTTCGACAAATACTCGTGCTGATGGAAGAGAAGCAGGAATATGAGTCAGCAAAACAGGAGGAAAGAAGTTACAAACCTAAGAGGGTTTGCAAACCCAAGAAGAGGATTTTTAGCAGCTAAATCTTCCTGACATAAGGTAATCCCCCTTGTAGGGGCCACACCCAGATCCAGCAGCCATCTCTCCAGAGGAAGCTGGTAGACGTTGTGATGGGTCTGATTGTTCTGCATAGGACCTCAGTCGTCAGCCTGAGCATCCTGAACCAGATATACTGTGCACACTGACCTCAAAGTGTTGGTAGAACTCAATGTGCCTGTGCAGTGGGTGTTCTGTGAGCAGATGGCCCATGGCTTTCAGTGATTTCCAGAGGGCTCTGTGAACCCTCAAAGGACAAGAACCACACAGCTCGAAGTAACCAGTGAAACAGCAGCCACCCAACACTCACATTCAGTCCATGGTGGGGTCACAAGAGGGAGACCAGAGACCTCCCTGAATGAATGCGGATGGAATTTTCCCTAAATTTTGTGAGAGAAAACCATCAGAACCAAAGCACTAGACCTACAGTGGCTGCAGGCACATCTTGGTAGAGAGTGCCGTCTTTGTGTGAAGTTCACTCTTGCGCCTGCCCCAAGACCACTGCCACCCAGGCTTATTTAACACGCAGGGCTGCAGACAGAGTCACCAGCCAGCAGAAAAGCTTACCCTGAATCTTCCTTCAGAGAACAGAGAGCCTTCTGTTATGGAAAAAAGGCGGAAGGAGAATAAAGCTCCAATTCAAAAGGCTTTGAAAAACATTTTGATGCAAGGAAGTTAGCGCCACTGCTGGAGGCTCCCCAACCTCCAGAAAGACAGCAGTGGTTTCCTACATTTTACATCAGGTGTTTGAGGGTCTCTGGATTGGTCCTGGGAGTCACAAAGATTGCTGTGTGAAAAGCCACACTGCTTCTCCAAAGAGGACTCAGTCTGCACATCTCATCTTAGACATGCTAGCCTTACGAGCAACTCCCAGTTTCAAGGAAGGCTCTTTGGGTGTTTGCTTTCTAAATCCACAACAGGACCACATGGACCTAAATTCACTTGAATACACTCTGCTGTACACAGCAGAGGGCAGGATTGGAAGTCACACCTTGACTCCAGAGATAAACACCTGTCTCTGTCATCCCCCCCAGCCTCAGCAGGCCACTTGGGACAGCTGACGGAAAAGCCGTGATGCATGTCACAGGAACTGATCCATGATCCCTGGGGAGGGGAGCAGGATATGCGCTCAACAGCAAACCTTCTCTTGAACCATACGTGAGGAGAGGAAAGACGTGCTAGCCCTCATCAGGGCTGGTGAATCTCTGGGATTGTTTCCTCTCGATAGAGAATATGAAAAGAGATCTGGGCCATCTGCTCTGCCTCTTCCAGCTCTGACCTGCTGGACACCTGGCCTCCTGGGGGCGGATTCTCCAGTCCACTGGGCCTGCTCATCCCTGCCTCCTACAAAGCCACTGCATCCCACAGCATCATCGTCGACAAAACCAGAGTGGGGCCAAAGAGTACCTACAAACCGCCTGGAGTGTTAGCAACAGCAGCAAGGGTCCATGTCCATAAGCAAGGAATTCCATTTCCATTAAAAAAAAATCATAACAGAAAATAACCCTTTAAAAGTTAAAGAACACCTAGGTATATAAACTACTATGTATAAAATAGCTTATATTACACAGCACAGGGAATATAGCCAGTGTTTTATAATAACTGTATATGGAGTATAACCTTTAAAAATTGTGAATCACTATGTTGTACACGTGATACTCATATAATACTGTATATCAATTCAACTATACCTCATTTTTTTAAAAAAGTTAAAGAACGCCTTAAAGTACATTCAGAGAGCAAGACTGGAGACTTGGAGGCTTGGTAGTGGAGACCTGCTAACAAATCAGTTTCTTAATCGATTTGTAACTTAGCTGAACAAGTGCTAACTGCAATAGCAGGTTTGATCATTATGTTCTTTTAAACGCCTTATTTTTATACATTATTTAACTTAGACTTATAATGGGCCATTGGTTAAAGTCAGGAAGCATAAGAAACACTGATGTTAAAATACAATAAATTAATGAAGACTATAAAAAATGATAGTAATTCTGCACAATCACCCTAGGGTGATTTTTGCCAGATACGGAAGCTGCAGTCATCTGATCAGGAATCATTTATAATATATCTAGCTATCTTTACTCCTTCAAAATTTGAATGTTTAAAAAGAAAACATAATGACAATTATATCCAATTTGGCTTTTCATTTGTTGAGAATGGAGATTGCCCATATACACAGTATGTTATTTGTGACAAAATGCTTACAAATAGCAGCCTGAGGCCATCACTCTCATCCTGTCATTTCAAACACAGTCAAAATAAACCATTTATGTTTTTTAGTGTAAAATGAAAGAATCTAAAACACCAGGTCATAAAAGCAGCTTTTGTCTGTCTGATGTTGAATCACATAATTAAATTTCAATCTGTGTTTTAGTATATACTCAGTCCCCAACAAACACGATAGATGTCACACTTATTTTGTTGGCAAAGCATGCTTTTTCTTGCACAACTAATTAAAAAGAAATTAAATTAATGCCTGCAAAGCACTCACTATAGCAACTAATATAGAGAAAACATAATACAAATGTTAGCCACTATTTTTATTATTAAATTATTATCAGTTGTTAAATGGGAAAAAGTTTAATTTGTTCTCACATTTAATTAATATTATTAAATGCTATTTGTGAAATAAACTTGATAATACAAACTTTAACAATACTAATCTCAATTTAATTAAAATTATGTTTAAATTAACATGATCTAATCTGTACCCAATTTTATGTATTTCTTCTTAATCTCTCCAAGTAGATTTTACTTACAAGTCATAAGGGTTCATCAATAATAGATCATCATTTTTCCTTTCTGTGTCAGCAGTAACCAATTAAAAGGATATTGGGGTTGGGGAAGCTATCTCATTCACTTAGCCTCAGTGATATAATATATTTAAGAATTTTTAACATCTAATGTACCTGATGAGTGTATCAGAAAAATTAAGAGCATGGACTATTGGAGACAGACTCTGGTTCTGACTTTGGACCTACAATGATGAGAGACACCTATGCTTCATATTCCTCAGTTTCATCACTGTTAAATAGGATAAATTTCTCTTATAGTCTTAAGAGTTAAATGTATTCATAAGTTAGAGTATTTAGAACAAAGCCCTACACAGCATTAATTTTCAATAGCATTGTCTATTTTTACATAATATAGGAAATGATAAAATTCCACTGAAAAATATTAAAGAATTTAATAAGTGAAGATACACATTATGTTTCAGGATGGAAAGAAATCTTATTATAGAAATGTCAATTCTCAGGTTATTCTGTAAGTATCATTTACTTCTGATCTGAATTCAAATAACAGCAATTCTTTCTGGAAATTGATGACATGACTTGAAAATGCTACTGGGAGAAGAATAAATTTACTATCTAAGAAAAAAATGAGAAGTTAGGATAATGCAAGTTAGTTGTATTATTGGGTGTTATAAAGTCATTATAATTATGTCAGTGATGATGAAACAGATAAATTTAAAACACTAAGTTTCCCAGAGGTAGATCTTGAAATGTATAAAAGCAAAATATTTGATAAAGGTCATGGCACATACTAATGAGGAAGAAATGTACTATTCAATAAAATATATTGGAATATTTATTTGGTTATTGGGGAAAGTAAATTAATTTCAAGCCTGTTTTCATACCTTACACCAAATAACATTCAGGGAAATTTTTTAAATTAAACCTTAATAAAGATAAAAGAATAGAGGTAAAAATGTATTTGATCACCAGATAAATAATGAACATTTAAGTAGCAAAGAATTGTGTCTCCATTATCACTGTCATAGATAGTACTTCTTGAACATTTACTGTGTGCTAGGCAGTGCGGAAATTGCCTTAGATACTGTTCTCAAAACAACAGTATGACGTCTCATTGATTTCATTCTAGAAACACAGAAGTTGAGGTATAAAAAGCTTAAGGAAGGAAGTGGCAGAATCAGAACATGAACCTGGGTGGTGTGATTCTAGAACCTGTGATCTTAGATTTTTTCCACCTAAATATACATATAATTGAGATAAAATTGGAGAGGAAAAGACAAAATTATAAAAAGAAAATGAACAAAGATATAAACAAAAATTGAAATAGAGGAAGTGAAAGTGGATAACAAACTTGGAAAAAAGTTAATTTCTGTAAATCAACTCTAATAAAATAACATTTTTTAAAAAAATAAAATAAAAAAAACGTTGAACTTCTTAATCATTTGCACACACACAAAAAATGCATTGAGACATCTTTTCTTTTCAAACGTAAAATCCATGCAACTTTCTTTGTTTTCCTTCACAGTGACCATACTTAGAACTAGAAAGACTTAGGAAGGCATCAATTAGACATTGCCAAACTACTTTTCAGAAATGACACACAAATTTATATTCCCCACTAGTAGCAAAAGAATAGGAAGCCTAAAAAGTATTTACACCTTTTGATCTATAAATTCTACTTCTAGGAATCTGGTCTAAGGGAAATATTGGAAATATAGACAGAGTTATAACCAGAGAGACAGGTGTGTAAATTTTTTCATTAAAATAAGGATTTGGGGGGAATAATCTAAATGCCCAGCAATAAGAAAATGGTTGAGTAAATTAAGGTATATCTAAGAGATATTATACTGTTTTATTCTATAGCTCAGGAATCAGCAAACTATAGCCTGTGGACTAAGTCCAGTCTACTGCCCATTTATTTTTTCCTGCTTTTATCAATAAAGTTTTATTAGAACACAGTCACATTAAAAAAATAAAATTATGTCTTTATGACATACCACTCAAAAATGGCTAAGTGATCTTTAAGATTCTTTTGAGATGGGGGGATTAAATCACTGCCAAAAACTTCATATAACAAAACATAGCAAAAACCCCAACTCAGTCACTATTCCTGGTTTATCCATCATATTCCTCTCCAGTCTTCTCCTCTCTTACTCTGTGTCCCAGGAGGTTGGCCAATCTACATGGCATAAATGGATTTCCTTTCCGCCTGGCTTTCATTTCAGCCACAAGGAAGCATCATAAGATGAGAGGCTAGGAAGGGGAAAAGGTTACAGTATTTATTCCCCTATGTCCTCTTGACACTTAATAATAGTTACATTGTCACCTAAGGCTTCAACAACTTCAGAGACCCCTCTCCCTCATCTACAGCTTTCCCTGGGTTCCAGCCACGGCTGCTTCCCTCTCCTCTTTCAGTCCAGGGGAAGGAATGGCTTGCTGCTCTTACTAATTCCTGGATGCTTCACCATCCTTTGGTCTACTTGGATTCCTTCATCCTGCTCACACCTTTATAAATAGTTCTTTCACTAATCTCTCTTTAATTACTCTTTTGAGTGGACCACTTTTCTCTTGACCTTAACAATACTCAGTACTGGAAGTGGCACCAAGAAATAGGGTCTAAAAATGGGATTGGGGAATTGAGTTACCAGCCTATTTGATGAGAGCTTCTTTTGAGGGCAAATGGGATCATAACACTCTGTTGTAAGGAAGGGTATTACCACTATTCAAATCACTGATGATGGTATATGAAGAATGCCAACAGAGAACAAAATGTAGGGAGCTGAAGTGCCTCTGGCACTCTGGCACCATAGTGACAATGGTGATTCCAAAGACCTTGGGATGGGTCAACTGCTCTAATTGCTGTAGGGCAGAAAAGGACAAAACATAAGACCTTGAATTCCTGTAGAATATCAGGAAGTCTTCATGGCAGATTCTGAAGGAGTTCTGCATCCTCTTGAATGGCAGGGCAGATGTGGCTGAGGATCAAGCACAAGACCTTAGTATAAGCATTACAGAGTTCTCGTACCGGGAATATGGATCTTTGCCAGGTGCCTCATGCTAAAGCAGTGGTTCTCAACCAGAAACAGTCTGCCTCCCAGGGAACATTTGGCAATGTCTGGAGACATTGCAGGTTACCGCAACTGTGGCAGGGACTACTAGTAGATAGAGACTAGAGATGCTATAAGTATAAGAGAGGCACAGAATAGCCACATACACAATTATTTAGCCCAAAATGTCAGTAGTCCTAAGGTTTACAGACACTGTGCTAAGGTAAGGGCACTGTTTGCGAAGATATAAGAGCCTGGACGTGGAATGGGGACATTTGGGTAGATGAGAACTTTGAACCTCTAAATCCTCCTGAAATTTCCTGGCTGGCTGAAATGGATCCTCATCCACATACAAAAGAATCAGATTTCCCTTGCAGAAAAATTGTATGTGAAGTTACTGATCTGACAAATCCTGGTCAATAAAAATAATCAGAAACCATTTGCTTTCACAAGGCAGGGACGCAGTATACCTTCACTCTCTTATCCCAAAGTTATGTCAACTCTCTTATTCTGCCACAACACAGTCTATTCTCTGCTGCAGTGCTGTCTTTCTATTCCATAGAAAATCACAGTAGCCTGTTACACTGAAATAATTATGTTTAGCTGGATCTGTTGAGAAGGAATGAGTAAGCACCCTACATATTTTAGCAAGACATATGGATGCCAGAAAATGGGGTAGAAACCCAACAACATTTCAAGGGCCTGACATATAAGTAAAGTTTCTAAGTGTGCAATAGTCCAAAACAGATATGTATGTATATTCCCTCTAAAGTGACAAAAAATGTTCCTTTCCTTCCACTATTTACCACAAAGGAAAGCATAATGCATGATATGGCCTCTTTGGATTGTAGGAAGAAACACATAACATACTTGTGCATCTTGCTCTGACTCCTTGCCGGATAACAGGAAAGTCTTCCTGTTTTCAATGAGTCCTGAATCCAGAGAACTTTCTACAGAAGTTCCTGGATATAAGCTGCTTTATGGCTCTGTTATGTGATGACCCAGTGCATCCAATTGTACTAGAAAAATCTGTGGCAGACTGAGATGCTACAAAGAGTCTGTGGCAAGCCCTGATATAAAAATTACAGAACACGAAGATGGCGGAGGAATAGGACGGGGAGACCACTTTCTCCCTCACAAATTCCTCAAAAGAACATTTCAACGCTGAGCAAACTCCACAAAACATCTTCTGAATGCTGGCAGAGGACATCAGACACCCAGAAAAGCAGATTATTGCCTTCAAAAACAGGTAGGGAAAAAATATAAAAGATGAAAAAAGAGACAAAGGAGGTGGGGAGGGAGCTCCGTCCCAGGTAGGGAAGCCTGTCCCGGGAAAGGAACTTTAAGAAGAGAGGTTTCCAAACACCAGGAAACACTCTCCCTGCCGAGTCTGTGGCGAGCCTTGGAAGCATAGAGGGCAACATAACAGGAAGGATAAATAAATGAATAAGTAAAACCAACAGATTACAAACCCAACAGTAACTTCCCCAGCGGAAAAGCAGCACAGACACCTGCATCCACCACTAGCAAGTGGGGGCAGGGCAGGGACGCACGGGAAGCATGGGCTGCAAGGCTTTGTAAGAATCGGGCAGGAACACATAACCAGAACGAACTAACTTGGGCTAGTAAACCAGACTAGGGGATAGCTAACCACGCAAAAAGCTCGAACATAAGACACCGCCAGGACTGCGCACAGAACAAAGGACAGAACAGAAATAGCTGGCTGCAGACCATCCCCTGCCAGGGACAGGCAGCCAGAGCCGTAAGGGCTGGAAAGGGACAACCGCAGCCCCGGAGAGATTTTTCCTACCAAACGGCAAGCAGGCTTCTTTGCTAAAACTCCTGGGGGTGTTTGGTCAGTCATCATCTGCCTCACAAGGGGCGCCAGCGGTACACCCAGAAAACTGAGCAGCAGAGGCGAGAAACGTGACAAGTCGCAGAGACTGCATTCATCAAACACCTGAGACACTCTGACCCGGGAAGGGCACGAAACGCAGTCCCAAACCAATCTGCACCTCTGGGGGATACCTGAGCACCAAACCGGAGCAGCTTAGACCGGGGAAGGGCACGCAGCCTAGGGCCGGCCTCAGACGGTTCCCAGCGGAGCAACGTAGAGCCCGAGCAGTTTGTGCACCGCGAGCAGGGGCAGACCCACCCAGAGGGGCTGAGACACTGCATACACACGACAGTGTTATTTGTGTGCAGCATCCCTCCCTCCCCACAGCGCGATTGAACAAGTGAGCCAAAAAAAAAAAGGGGGGGGTCCACCACCACCCCCAACCCCCCGTGCCAGGACGGAAATCAGACACGGAAGAGACCAGCAAACAGAAGTTAAACAGAGGGAACCGCCTTGAAAGTGACTCCACACGGCCCACAACTCCAGAGAAAGGGCCAGATATATCTTTACTATTTTTACAATCATTACCCCCCTTTTTTTTTTCCGTTTTTTTCCTCCCTTTTTTTTCTAACTTTTTAAAATTGATAAGCCCTCTATTTCTCTTTTAATTTTTATTTCTGAAACTATTTCTCTTCAAAAAAAGAAAACCTACTTTTTAAAGCAAACACCATATATAGTCTTTGTGAGGTTGTTGATGGGGTTTTTTTTTTAATAATTCTTGTGGCTTTGTTTTTGTTTGTTCATTTGTTTGTTTTCTTGTTTTTTTTAATATTTTTTCCTTCTTCATTTCATTAATATTGTATTTTTGAAAATCCAACCTCTACTCTAGATTTTTAATCTTCACTTTTTAGTTTTTATTGTCAATTTTGTACATTTAAAAACCCAAACCTCACTACCCAGTTTTACTTGAGAGCGAGATTACTGTCTTGACCACTCTCTCCTCCTTTGGACTCTCCTTTTCTCTACCAGGTGGCCTCTATCTCTTCCCTCCCCCTTCTCTTCTCTATCCAACTCTGTGAATCTCTGTGTGTTCCAGATGGTGGATAACACTTAGGGAACTGACTATGGGCTGGATCTGTCTCTCTCCTTTGCATTTCCCTCTTTTATCCTCCTGACCACCCCTGTCTACTTCCTCCCTCTCCTCTTCCCTGTATAACTCCATGAACATCTCTGAGCAGGCCAGACTATGGAGCGCACATAAAGAAGTGATTACTGGCTAGCTTGCTCTCTCCTCTTTTGATCCCACCTCATCTCATTCCAGTCTTCTCTAACCACCCCCTCCCTCTTCTCTTCTCTATGTAACTCAGTGAACCTCTCTGGGTGTGCCTGAATGTGGAGAATCTTTTCATCTTTAANGAGAAGTCTAGAGCTACTGTAAAAATAAAACTGAAAACCAGAAGCAGGAGGCTTAAGTCCAAAGCCTGAGAACATCAGAGAACTCCTGAATCCAGGGAACATTAACCAATAGTAGCTCATCAAATGCCTCCATACCTACACTAAAACCAAGCCCCGCCCAAGGGCCAACTTGAGCCAGAGCAAGACATACCACACAAATTCTCCAGCAACA
>SJYQ01003794.1:0-25928 GCA_006410935.1 Redunca redunca
TGAAGACTTGGGGCACCCTCCTGGGAAACAGGGTCTCTTCCCAAGTCTGAGGCCTTGAGAGCTTGGTCCCTCTTGTGAGCCCTGCCAGTTTAGAGAAGTTGGAGAAGCCTGGGGAGGGGTTGGCGATGTCACCCCAACCTGAGACCTTCGGGACCTGACTTTCAGCCTGACCCTGGTACTCGCAAGGTGTCTGGAGACCTTTAAGTGATGCTCTGACTTGGGTCTAAGGCCTTCAAGGCCCCTGGCTGGGCCCGTGGGGTTGAGGTTTTGGATTTGTTTTTGCCTGTCTCTCTGTGCCCTTCTGGGATTTAAGTATATTTTTGCTTCTCAGTTATTTGAGTTTCCCTTTATATTACTGTTTCTATTTTGTTGATCCCGGATCCCCCTTGGAAAACCTTCCAATCCCTCAGTGAGCTGATTAACAAGGGAAGAGCCTCCCCCACCTCCAGGTTCTGGTTGAGTGACTGGGGCTGTGGGGTTAGCCCCTAGGAGAGACAGGGCCTGGCTTTGCATTTTTGAAGTTTCTCTTTTGTGTCCATTGCTTCCTGGAGTGCAGGGGTTCGGTGGTAGAGGGTAGTTGTAGGGGAAAGGAGGAAGAAATTTCTTCCAGCCTGCCAAGTCTTAAAGAGCATTGCACGCGGAGGCTGGATAGTTGAGGGGTCTAGTCCCAACTACATTTAAATTCCCTTAGCACAAATGGGATTTTAATTCCTCTCCTTCTCCTTTTTCTTGAGTCGTTTGGCACATTGTAGGAGAAAACAGTATGCAACTCTTCCTGGTCATTGGTGAGGAATTCTCTGCCCGGGATCTCATGTTTTCTCAGGCTCATTTGAGGAAGTTGAAGCTGACCCTGGGGCTGGACTTTGGGTGTGTGTATTGGGGAGGAAGGTGGTATTCGGGGGAGGTTTCCAGTAAGGGAGATTTCCTTAAATCTACTGTCCAGGATCCTTTCAAAGAAGAGGACTCTAGGGTTGTTGGTTGTTAATTCAGATCTTGCCCCAAAACTCGAGGGAGGAGCTGAGAAACAGAAGGAGCCCTTAGCCTGGATTCAAAATAGAAGCTTCTTAAACTTCTCTGCCTTTAAATCCTTAGGAATCCCCATTCACTAGGAGCCCCTGGGGATCTGAGCTGCTAAGGTCAGGGCTTTCCCCAGCTCTGGTTTTGTTCTCTCTCCTCTGAGCAGAGTTGCCTTGGCCTCCCTGTCCCCGCAACCCCCCAAGCTGCGCTAGTGAACTGTTTCTCTGGGGCAGGGGTTTCAGTGCCCTGAGATCTCTTCTGTCTCCCTTCTGACCGGCCAGGGCGGGCTTGTGTCTTTGTAAATTGCTTTAGTTACCTGAGGTCTTGGGGGGTGTGAGTATTTGTCCCCACCTCCCTCATCTCCATATTTAGGGATAAGGTTAAGTGAGCTCCCCTACTTTTGGAACTCAGAAGGATGGAAACCAAGGCTTCCTTCATTCTCTGGGGGATTCCGTAAGGATGTTGGGGTCTCCACTAGACAAGCACCCATCAGACAGAAAACTAAGTGGTGAATTTTCTCTGGGCTTCACAATGTCCCCTTCATACAGCCTTCACCTGGGCAGCATCCCTCTGGGTTATCCAGCTGAAGCAAGTGTTGTGATGGCTGCAACAGAATTTCACTATTAAGACAACAAAGCTGTGCCCAGTTCCCTAGTTATTTTGGCACCAAATACACAGTTTCCAGGGAAACCGGCTTTTTTCCCCCCTCCCCTTCACTACGCAGGATATTACAATAAGATCTTCCCTGATGTTCAGCTACAATGAGAACCCTCCTCCCAGCCTCCTCTATGGGGCTTCAGATCCTCCCAGGTGGCATTCTTCAGTTCTGCAGTTCCTTTACTTTCTGAGCTCAGCCTGGGATGCGTTTTCCCCATCCGTCCTTCTTTCGCAGTGAGAGCTGGGGCTCTTTGCTGAGTTTCCTTCCCCAACCTTCGCCACCCTTGGGCTTTCATTGACAAGTTCTGACCCGTGGGGCATGCAGGGAATGACTGAGTAGGCAGAGGAGCCAAGAGTTGGCATAACTTCTCTTGGGCTTTGCCTCATCCATTTCCTTGTCATTTTCTAGGGATCTCTTGCTCTTTGAGCTGGTGCCTGCGTCTCATATAACCCCTGCCCATTCCTCCATCAATGTTCTTCCCCTAACCGATGGATCATGGTTCATTTCCTCCTTCGTGACTTAACCAACCTGATTTAATTCCCATCTCCAAACAGATTTCAACTATGAGTATGTGCAGAGAGAAGCTCTCAGAGTTCCCCTGGTATTTCGAGAAAAGGATGGCCTGGGAATTAAGTAAGTTGCTGAAATGAATTGCTTCTTCCCCTGTCTACTTCCCTCACACAGTTTATAGGTTGGGATGGATTTCTTCCACTCTTTCCCCTACCCTTCATCACTGAGCAGGATTTTTCTTTGTTATTTGGGAATTGCACCTCCTTGTTCAAGAGAGGGGGAAAAAATCTCCAATGATGGGTCTGGATTTTCAGAGAATTTGGATGGAGAGGTCACAGGGTACTTCAACTGTGTGGACTTTCCCTTCTGATCCATCCCACTTACACGCAGTGACTTCCTAAAGGGAAACTGAGGCAGTGCCTAAGCTGTGAAGGGATTAGCCAGGCTTTGGGCAGAGAGGCAGAATGCCTATATGCCTGTTTCTACTCAGATTCCCACTACATGGGAAACTGGTCCTTTTCTTTCGAGGGCATGTTCCTTTTTTTTTGGCCCTGTCTCTTCGCGTGCAGGTTCTTAGTTCCCCGAGCAGGGATCGAACCTGTGCCGCCTGCAGTGGAAGTGTGGCATCTTAGCCACTGGACTGCTGGGGAAGTCCTTGGAGGGGTCCTGTCTCCTCTTTCTGCTGGTGCCCCAGCACCTGCCTCCCCACAGTGGCTTGTTTGGTACATTCTCTTTGGAGATCTGTCAGAGCTCCAGGTGGGGGAGAGATCCTGGAGGAAGCCTGGAAGAACAGGTTTCTGCCCCTGGGGCAGGGGTTGGAGGAGGCTGAGGGTGTCCTCGTCACAGCCTGCCTCCTTCCACAAGCATCTACTGCCAGATTTGCTCAAGAGTCTCATTCCTATGAATAGAAATGAAATCTTTGGCATCACTGTCAGTTAATAGTGAACATCATCACCGCCATAGTAGCCAGGGTCACCAAATCCTTGCAATTGGCGTGATGTGGTCTTTTTTTTTTCCCTCTAAACTTAAAGAGGGTCCTCCCACCCTGCATACAACACCTTAGGGAAAGTATTTTCTAAAAGTGAAGCCACAGAGAGAGCTAGCCACTCTCTTTTAAAGCAGAGGTTTGAATGCCCAACTCTGGTGCTTACCTTGAGAGCACACTTCAGTCTTCCTGGGAAAAGTGGGCGGGGGGACAGTGAGTTCTATCCTCTTCTCTGTAGCAGTGTTGAGTTTGGGTGTTGGGGAGAGTGGGGTTTGATTTGCCTGTTGAGTTGAGAAAACTGCTCACTAGTTCGGGGTGACCCTCCCTCCAGGCACCAACTCGTCACTACCCTTTTGCTGAGTTATCTCATTGTGGGTTCTCAGCCTGAGAACCAGGGAACTCTCTCAGAAAAATGGCTTCCCCTTTCCCCATTGTGAGATCTAACCCTATTGTTTCTGGCTTCCCACCAAATGTCTGCGTTCCTCTTTTTTCCAGGATGCCTGACCCTGATTTCACAGTCCGAGATGTCAAACTCCTAGTGGGTAAGTTGCGTGCGTGGCGGAGATGCTGCAGTTGGGGGTGGGGGGCCCGGGGATCAAGGCCTGTATCACCTGCCCATTTGGATATTTAACTGCCTCTGAAAAGAAAGTCCTCATGGGAGGAGGCAGGAGCAGGTATGAGCGGCAACCAGCTCACTCTGGAGAACAGGTTGGATTGCAGAGCCGTAAGAAGCTGTATTAGAGGGTGTTTGCCAGTGCAGTTTTATGAGGCCGATTTGGACCCCAGCCTCCAGCCTGAGTGTCAGCAAGGCAATCTTAGATCTCTTCTGGTGTTTGTTTGTGGGTTGCTGGGTAAACATTGGGTGCTATGTGACCCCTGAAAGACTTTGAGAACTTCCAAGGGGGAGGGATTACTGTTCCCTACTTCCTCTGGGTTTCAGACAGGTCTAAGGCGGGGCTTGGCCCTGGGCACCTGCAGAGCCTGGCTGATCACTGAGTGTCCCGGACTCTTGACCAGGTAGTGGGCAGCCTTTCACATTTTACAGGAAGTTGTTCGATACATCCATTCTTTCCAGAAGTGTTTCTCAAGTAACTTGTACATGGCAGGCGAATTCAGAGCTGTGAATAGGACAGATAAGAGCCCTGCCCTCTTGGTTGGAGTGACAGGCAAAGAAGAAGTAAACCGTTTTTAAAAATTTATATCTTTTCAGAAGGTGATGGGGCTATGTAGAAATAAAGCAGCGTTAATAGGATGGAGGTTGTTGGAGCTATGTTTATTTTAGATGGAGGTAGTCAGGGAGGGCCTCTGGGTGGAGGTGATGAGGACATTTGGACAGAGACCTGACTGATGAGAAACTAACTGTGGGAAAGAACATTTTGGATGGAGGGATAAACAAGGGCAGAGGGTGGGGGAAGAATGAGAGGAGTGAGGAGAGGTGGGAGAGGTCTCAGGGCCAGGCCCACAGTGGGCCCTCTAGGCCCTGGTGGGGAATCTGGGTTTGTCTCCTGGTATAATGGGGAGGCCCTTGGGGAATTTTAAAGTGTGATGAGGAGGTAGCTTTGTGATCTGATTATTTTCTTGGAAGGGGGAATTAAAAACATTTTTTAAATTGAGAGATTTCATATACCATAAAATTCGCCATTTAACCATTTTAAAGCGTGCAGTTCAGTGGTTCTCTCTCTTTTTTTTTTTTCTGCATCCTAGGGCTTGTGGGATCTTAGTTCCCTGACCAGGGATTGAACCCTGGCTGCAGCAGTGAAAGTGCCAAGTGCTAACTGCTGGACAGCCAGGGATTTCCACAGTGGTTCTTCATATATTTACAGTGTTATGCAATCGTTAACCACTAATTCCAGAACATTTTCATCACCCCCAAAGTAAACTCTGTACCTCCCATTTCCCCTTTCCCTCCATCCCCTGATAACCACTAATCCACTTTTTTGCCTCTGTGGGTTTGTCTATTCTGGACATTTCGTATAAGTGGAATCGTAATATGTGGTCCTTTGTATGTGGCTGGTTTCATTTGGCCTCATGTTTTTGAGGTTCACCCGTGTAGCAACATGTCTCAGTATTTTGCTTCTTTTTATGGATGAATAGCATCCCATTATATGAACAGACCACATTCTGTTTACCCATAAGTCAGTTGATAGACATTTTGGTTGTTTCTGCTTCTTGGCTTTTGTGAATAATGATACTATGACTATTCGTATACAAGTGTTAGTGTGAACAGACATTTTCACTTCTTCGGGGTAGATCCGTAGGAGGGGAATTGTTGGGTCATGAGGTAACTACATTTAATCTCTGAAGGAACTGCCAGACTGTTTTCTAAAGTAGCTGCACCTTTTTTTTTTTTTTCAGCTGTGCCATTTTAAATTCCCATTAGCAACATACAAGGGTTCTAATTTCTTTGCCTTCCTTGCCTACACTTGTTATTGTCTGTCTTTTTGCTGCTAGCCATCCTGGTGAGTGTGAAGTGATGTGATCTAAGTTCTATCCAAGCTGACTCTGGTGGCCGTGTGGAGGATGCAGGCAGCTGACCAGGGGGTGTACAGATGATCTAGCTTAAGTTATTGACCCAGAGGTGTGTTAATGCAGGAAAGAAGACTAGGGCTTCTCTGGTGGTCCATTGGCTAAGAATCTGCCTTCTGCCTTCCACTGAAGAAGGCGGAGGCTCAATCCCTGATCAGGGAACATGCCTGCAGCCAAAAAAAAAGAAGAGAGGACCAGTTGGCTATAAGGAGATAGTGCTGTTGACAGAAGGATCTCAGTTAATTGATGAGGGTTTGCTCAGGAGAGATTTTTTTTTAAGCTGGATCCTAGAAACACTGAAGGAAGTGGATGTCAGAGCGGAAGGAGGCAGCCTGCTGCAGTGAGTAGAAGGTGGGGCGATGGACCCCATAAATCGAGGCTTGGCATAGGTCACTCTCGCTGATGCCTCTGCCCAGCCCCAACCTTTGTTGTTGGGGCTCAGCTCTGCTTTTTGACTGAGTCATTTGGGGCAAGCCACTTCACCTGCTTAAGCCTCACTTTCCTTAGCTGTGAAATGGACCTAATAGCAGAATCTGCCTCAAATAAGGATCCTATAAGAAAATGAATGAATGCTTAGCTGATTGACTAGGGCAAGGGTTGGGGGGGAGTCTCAGTAAATGGTCCCTATTATTATTCTAATGGAAGGATGTGGATCTGAGAGATTATGGATAAGGATTAAAACCAGATTCTCAAATCTGGGGTTCAGGCATCAACATTACGGTCTGAGTAATGTTGCTCTTTGCCCTTTTGAAAAACCTCTGTGAAAGTGAAAGTCACTCAGCTGTGTCCCACTCTTTGCGACCCCATGGACTACACAGTCCATGGAATTCTCCAGGCCAGAATACTGGAGTGGGTAGCCCATCCCTTTTCCAGGGGAATCTTCCCCACCCAGAAATCGAACTGGGGTCTCCTGCATTGCAGGTGGATTCTTTACCGCCTGAGCTATGCGGGAAGCCCTCCGTAGCTTTGTTATTAGTTCTGGTTGTATGTAGGCTGCCTCTTTCTTTGAGCCTCATTCTTCTCATCGTGAGAGCAGGATTCAGTTTCCTTCCCAGCTCTTGAAAAACTTAGGATGGCAGAGAAAGTGGGAATAGTGGGACCTCCCTGGTCGTCCAGTGGTTAAGATTCCACAGTCCCGTTGCTGGAGGCATGGGTTCGATCCCTGATCAGGGAACTAAGATCCTGCATGCTGCACGATGTAGCCAAAAAAAGGGGGGTGGGGAAGGGGGGAAGAGTAATACCTGCAGCCTGTGTCTCTGGTGATGACTGAATGGACTGGAGAATATGAAGGTGCTTTGTAGAAGTCCAGAAGCTCTGATACTGTGAGGGATGCCTGCGATGGCAGTTGGCAGGGGGTATGATAATGCCCATTTTAGTCTCTGGGAGTGCACGCAGGCTTCTGGAGAGTGGCGATGGGGAACATTTGTCACAGTGACATAAGTGACAAATGTAATTCAATCTGCCCTAAGCAAAACAGAATTCAGTGGTTTACTTAATAAGTTCAGGATGTGACCTTAGGCATAGCTAGATCTAGATGCTCCAAGAAGATCTCAAGAACTCGGTTCTTATTTTTTCATTTCTGCTTCATTCTCTGGCAAGTTTTTCCCCATGTGGCAAGAAAAATGGGGAGCACAACCCCATGCCCAGAGCTGCTGGTGGGGTCCGCCCAAGCAGAACCATGTGAACTGAGAAGGGAAGGAGTGATTTCCCAGGGTTGCTGGTGACACGACCAGGCCCCTAACACAAATGGAACGTTTTTGTTTGTTTGTTTTTGGTTGTGCTGCTTGCGGGATATTAGTTGCCCAACCAGAGATTGAACCCTGGTCCTCTGCAATGAGAGCGTGGAGTCCTAACCGCTAGACTGCCAGGGAATTCCCACAACTGGGAGTTCTGCTATGGAGGGAAGAGCATAGGCGTGGCTGGACCATCCCTTTTGAGTTAGTGGGCTATCTCAGCCTATCTTCCGGCCACTTGCCCCCTCCCCAGGCCCTGTCTCTTGGGAGAAGCGGGTTGGTGCATGACCAGCTCTCAGGTCACAACTTGGGGCTCCAGACTCTTCTCTAATCTCCTGAGATTGGGCTTTTTTACCCCTCAGCCCTGTTTATCTGCCCACTGGGAAGACAGGCACCTAGCCTCTGTTTACAGTTCCTCACCCCTAAAGATCAGAAATAAAAAGTAGCACTTTTCATTTCTTTGGCACTGTATGCTTAAAATAGAAGCTTTTCCCTGAAGTCTAATATACATACAGAGAAGTCCACAGTAATTTAAATGTGTATGACTTTAACAATTTGAACCTACCTGCCTGAGAAGTCGTTTCAGTCGTGTCCGACTCTGTGTGACCCTATGGACTGTAGCCCACCAGGCTCCTCTGTCCGTGGGGATTCTCCAGGCAAGAATACTGGAGTGGGTTGCTATGCCCTCCTCCAGGGGATCTTCCTGACCCAGGGATCGAACTCACATCTCTTATGTCTCCTGCATTGGCAGGTGGGTTCTTTAACCACTAGTGCCATGGAACCCCGGGATCAACCCCTCTTGAATTCCTGTCCAGGTTTTCCCTCCACAGTTTTCCTGACTTCTAATAGTATAGATGAATTTTGCCTGTTTTCATACTTCATGTTAGTGAAGTCATACAGGGTGTCTGTCCTCTTGATCCTGGCTTTCTTCATTCAACTTTGTGTTTACAGGATTCACCCAGTTTGTTGTGTGCAGCTGTAGATGGCTTATTTTCATTGCTGTATGGTTTTCCGTTTATGTGATTATTTCCCAACTGATTTATTCATTCTGTTAGTGGGCACTTGGGTGGCTGCCAGTTTAAGGCTGTGTGCATAGTGCTGCCATGAACATGCTAGGCATGATTGGTGAACAAATGGGTACATTTCCATTGGGCATATACTTAAGAGCAGAATTGCTTGGGTCAGAGAGTTAGCATGTATGTTCAGTTTTAGTAAACACTGTCCAATAATTATCTGGAGGAATTGTTCTGGTTCTGCTGGCTCCACAACCTCACCAAGAGTTGGCGCGTTCATCGTTTTCATTGTAGTCACGCCTCCATGCCGATGGGAGTATCGTTCTATTACACTGTGTTTCAGTTGGCGTTTTTCTAATGACTCATGAAACTGAGCTCCATTTCATTACATGTGTTGGCTATTTGGAGATCGTCTTTTGTGAACTGATTGATCAAGTGTTTTTTCCGTTACTGTAAAGACTATCACTTATTTAAAAACATTTTTTTTTAATTCCAGTGTAGTTGATTTACAAAGTCATCTTTGTCATGTGTGCAGCAAAGTGATTCTGTTACTGAATATAGTTCCCTGTGCTGGACAATAGGGGTGCTTGTTTATCTATTTTATATATAGTAGTGTGTATCTATTAATCCCAAATTCCTCATTTATCCCTCCCCTCACCTTACCCTTTGGTAAGCATAAGATTGTTTTCTATGTGTGTGAGTCTGTTTCTGTTTTATAAATAAGTTCATTTGTATCATTTTTTTAAATTCCACATGTAAGTGATAACATATAATATTTGTCTGACTTACTTCATTTAGCATAATAATAGGTCCATTCATGTTGCTGCAAATGGCAGTATTCCATTCTTTTTTATGATTTAGTAATATTCTGTTGCTGCTGCTGCTGCTAAGTTGCTTCAGTCGTGTCCGACTGTGTGCGACCCCATAGACGGCAACCCAACAGGCTCCCCCGTCCCTGGGATTCTCCAGGCAAGAACACTGGAGTGGGTTGCCATTTCCTTCTCCAATGCAGGAAAGTGAAAAGTGAAAGCGAAGTCGCTCAGTCGTGCCTGACTCTTAGCGACCCCATGGACTGCAGGCCACCAGGCTCCTCCGTGCATGGGATTTTCCAGGCAAGAGTACTGGAGTGGGGTGCCATATACACCATACCTTTATCCATTCATCTATTGCTTTTGTGTCTTAGCTTTTGTAAATAGTGCTGCTGTGAACATTGGGGTACATGTATATTTTCTAAATAGATTTCTTTTTTCTGGATATATGCCCAGGAGTGGGATTGCTAGATCATATGGTAACTCTATTTTTTGTTTTTTAAGGAACTCTATACCATTCTCCACAGTGGTTGCACCAATTTACATTCCCACCAACAGTGTAGGAGGGTTCCCTTTTCTCCACATCGTCTCTAGCATTTATTACTTGTAGACTTTTTGGTGTTGGCCATTCTGACTGGTGTGGGGTGATACCTCACTATAGTTTTGATTTGAATTTCTCTCACAATTAGCAATATTGAGCATCTTTTCATGTGCCTATTGCCACCTGTACATCTTTGAAGAAAGGTCCATTTAGGTCTTTGCTCATTTTTAGATTGCATTGTTTGTTTTTCTGATACTGAGTTGTATGAACTGTATATTTTGGAAATTAAGCCCTTGCTGGTTGCATCATTTGTGAATATTTTCTCCCAGTCTGTAAGTTGTCATTTCATTTTATTTATGATAAAGATTGTCTCTTGTTGATTGTGAGGTGTATCCGTTTGCTATGGCCAAACATAGCAAAGTACCACAGAATGGGTGACTTAAACAACAGAAATTAATTTTCTTGTAATTCTGGAGTTGGAAGTCCAAGGTCAAGGTGTCTGCAGGGTTAGTTCTTTGAAGGTCTCCCTCCTTGGCTTTTAGATGGCCGTCTTCTCCCTCTGTCTTCACATGGTCTTCCCTCTGTATGTATCTGTGTTTTAATCTCCTCTTCTTATGAGGACACCAGTCTTACTGGAGTAGGGGCCACCCTCTCAGTTGGTTAAAAAATCCACCTGCTTGTAGGCGACCTGGGTTCGATCCCTGGGTTGGGAAGATCCCCCAGAGAAGGAAATCGCAACCCACTCCGGTATTCTTACCTGGGAAATCCCATGGAAACAGGATCATGGCAGGCTACAAGTCCATGTGGTTGCAAAGAGTTGGATGTGGCTGAGTGATTAAACCACCACTAAAGACCTCATTTTTAAACTTAATATCCTCTTTAAAGACTTTATCTCCAAATAAGGTTACATATTGAGTTACTAGGGTTAGAACTTCAACATATAAATTTTAGGGGACACAATTCAGCTGATAATATAAAGGTTCTTTCTGTATTCTGCATGTTAGTCTCCTACTTTGTGGGTTGCCTTCTCATCCTCTTAAAGATGTCTTAGAGGGAGGGGACATATGTACCTATGGCTGATTCATGCTGATGTATGGCAGAAACCACACAATGTTGTAAAGCAATTATCCTTCAATTAAGAATAAATTTAAAAAAGAGATGTCTTTGAATGAACAGGCAGCTTTAATTTTAACATAGACCATTTATCTCTTCCTAGTCCATTAGTTCACATTGTGTCTTTTCATATTAAGAAATTTTTGCATAGTGCCAGGTCACGAAGATATTCATATGTTCTCCTCCAAAAGTTTTATTGTTTAAACTCTTACATGTAGTCCATCTGGAGTTGATTTTTGTGTTTGGTATGAGCTGGGGTCAAGATCTTTTTTTCCCCCTATATGTTGAAGCTGAAACTCCAATACTTTGGCCACCTGATGCGAAGAGCTGACTCATTTGAAAAGACCCTGATGCTGGGAAAGATTCAGGGCAGGAGGAGAAGGGGACGGACGACAGAGGATGAGATGGTTGGATGGCATCACCAACTCAATGGACATGGGTTTGGGTAGACTCTGGCAGTTGGTGATGGACAGGGAGGCTTGGAGTGCTACAGTTCATGGGGTCGCAAAGAGTCGGACACAACTGAGCCACTGAACTGAACTGAATATAGATATCCAGTTGATCCAGTATCATTATTGAAAAATCACTCTTTTCTCCATGTCACTGAATCAGGTTACTTTGTTGGGAAACAAGTGACTGCATTTGTCTGAATCTATTTGATGCTCTAATCTGTGTCCCCCACTCCCAGGATTGCTGTTCTGGATAGTTCATGTAAGAAGACTGGGATATTTTCACATCTATGGTTTAGGAGTTGGGGGTATAGGGAGAGTGGGGAAGAGATTTCTCTTGTCTCTGAAGATGCTTTAAACCCCTTGAGAACATGTACCCAGAAAGTGCAGGGTTTCCACTCCTTGTCTGGACTGACATCACCAAAGATAGGAGGGCCCGTGGCTATGGGGAGACTTGCATATTGTCTCTTCATTGTATTTCTCTGTAATGAGCGTACCCAAGCCAACCAATGCTTTCTTTGGCCGTTTTTCTTAAAAAAATCTCAGGACAGATCACTTCATTCAGTGTTTATTTGTTCATACCATTAGAATAATACAGAGGAGCCTGGTGGGCTGCTGTCTATGGGGTCACACAGGGTCAGCAGACACTACTGAAGTGACTTAACAGCAGCACCTATCTTTTACTGTATGTTACCATGTGACCTCATTTTGCCCTCACTAATAATTGGAAATTAACTGCTGTTGTTCACTTTTCTGGATGGGGGGTCCGAGTCTCACAGCTAGTGGGCAGTGGAGACAGGATCCGAACCCAGTCCAAGGTATTTCTCAAACTCATGCTTTTTAAAAAATATTCATTTGGCTGTGCCAGGTCTCAGTTGCGGTGGGTGGGATCTAGTTTCTTGACAAGGCATGGAACCCGGCCGGCCCCCCTGCACTGGGAGTGGGGAGGCCTCCAGGGAGGTACCCCAAGCTCGTGCTTTATGACTTCCTCCCCTACCCTAACCCTCCTCCATTCCTTCTTCACTCACAAATTTACTGGATGTCTTTGTTGTGTCTGGCCCTGGCTCTACCCTTGACTGGCTGTGTTTAGGGAGACTACATTTTTACTCTAGAAATCAAAGGTGGCTGATTTGTCCTCAGATCCTGTTTTTATTGTGCATGTGTGTGCGTGTGTGTGTGTGCAGCATGCTGGATCTCACTTCCCCTATCTGGGATCGACCCTGTGCCCTTGCAGTGGAAGCACCAAGTCCTAACTGCTGGACTGCCAGGAAATTCCCAACTAATCATTAATTTTTTAACTTGAAGTAAAGTTAACTTAAAATATTGTATTAGTTTCATGTATATGGCAAAGTGTTTCATATACATATCTTTTCACATTATTTTCCATTTATAGGTTATTGCAAGATATTAGATATAGTTTTCTCTGTTAAGTAGTAAATCCTTTTTGCTTACTATTTTATGTATGGTAGTTTATTAATCGAATACTCCTAATTTATCCCTCCACCTTTCCTAGAACTTGAAAAAAATTTTTTAGTTTATTATTTATTTTACTTAATTAATTTATTTTTCACTGTACTGGGTCTTCATTGCTGTGCACGGACTTTCTCTACTTGTGGTGAGCAGGGACGGTTCTCTGGTTTTGGTTCTTGAGATTTTCATTCGGTGGCTTCTCTTGTTGCAAAGCACAGGATCTAGGGTACGTGTAGACCTTTTAAAAGTTGGTTTAAAAGTATAGACTTTAGGGATTTACCTGGTGGTCCAGTGGTTAGGACTCCTTGCTTCCACTGCATGGGACCCGTGTTCAGTTCCTGGTCAGGGAACTAAGATCCTACAGGCTGTGTGGTGTGGTCAAAAAAAAAAAAAGAAAGAAAGAAAGAAAAGAAATAATAACAGTAAAATAAAAATAGAAAATATTTAAAATCTGGACAACTTTTTAGAATTCTTGTAGTCTTGCTTTCCCATTTCATAGGAGGGAAAAACTGAAACCTGGAGAGAAGTTACTTGTGAGTCGCCCAAGCAGATGGCACATCGAATTCAAATGTAGGTTTGAGTGTCAGCAATTGGGAAATGATGCTTGTAACAGAACCCAAGAGGAAACATTGATTCGGGTTGGGGTGTAGATGAGTTCAGTTCTAGCCACATTGAATTTGAGCTCAGGAGTGACATTAAGGCTGGACAGACAGGTAGGGGTGGCAAGACAGATAGAAGTGCCAGGAGTGGGGAGGGTGCATGAGGCCAGGAGTGCTGAGGATCCCAAGTGAGGAGGGTTCCTGAGGGGTTCAGTTATGTTCTCAGGTATGTTTTCTTTCCAAGAGAAACACCCACCTCATTGATTTGTTCTGTGTCCATTTCCCCTAAAATAAAAATCTTTTTTTTCTTTTTTGGCTCCACTGCATGGCATGTGGGGTCTTAGTTCCCCAACCAGGGATCAAACCCAGGCCCCCTGCAGTGGAAGCACAGAGTCCCAACCACTGGATAGCCAGGGGGGCGTCCCTAAAATCAAACTCTTGATGCTGCTAGGGGCCTAGGGAAACTGTGTTTGCTTCTGCCCACTGTCTACATTCACTGTTGTTCACCTTGTATAAGCCAAGGATCTTTACTATAGCTTTTTGTCTGATCACACGAAATCCTATTTATTATGACCCCCATTTTATAGATGGCAAAACTGAGGCTCAGAACGACTTGTCCACAGTCAAATAGCTAGAGTGTGGAAGAGCTGAGCTTTGTGCCCATATTTGTCTGACTGCAGAGCTGTCCTGTTAATTTCTGCATGGTACTCGGTGTCTCCTCATCCTGAATTCTTTGTTGTTGTTGGCTGGGTGTCTTTTGGATTTTCTTGCCTGATTGGTTTCAACTCTGGTTCGTTAGTCTGTTTTGTATCTTCTTATGCCCCTCTCTCTGAGAGTCAGAGTGTTTTTAAAAAGTATTTATTTTTATTTATTTATTTGGCTGCACCGAGTCTTAGTTGTGGCATGTGACCTCTTAGTTGTGGCATGTAGGTTCTAGTTCCCTGACCAAGGATGGAAACTGGGCCTCCTGTGTTGGAATTGTAGAGTCTTAGCCACTGGACCACTATCGAAGTCCCAAGGCTCAGAGTCCTGAGCCCAGGGCCCAGAGGACAACCTGGCGCCGGATCTGTCTTGGGAATCATCTTAGAAGGTGCAAAGGTGAGGAAGTCAGAAGATATTGGTGCTTAGGGAAAGCCTGTGGACCTTTGAGAGCATCCTCTTATTTCACAAAGGGGAAAACTGATCTGGTTTCCCAAGTTGTGCAATGACTCAGCCCTGGGCTCTCTCTTTCCTGTACCCTTGCATCTTCAGTTTGAGACAGCATCCTTACTAGAACCCCTGCTTTTAGGTTTAGAAAGTGCTTCCAATAATTTTGTTGGGCCACTAGGCAGGTCCTATCATCCCACTTTGCAGGTGAGGCAACTGAAGCCAGAGAGGGTCAAGGATTTACTTAAGCCTACTGCTGGGAAACAGAGGAACAGGATTTGAACAATGACTGGTGCTCTTGCTAATAAACACTGCCTTTATGAGATGGATGAGGAAATACTCCCAAGGAGCAGAATAACAAACCAGAAATTGAGGATGATAGAGAAGGTTCCAGAACAATGATGCAAGACACTTGCATGTACTCTCTGAAGAGTGGGCTCAGGGGGAGTTGGGGTCAGTGCTTGTGCCTGCTTTACATTAGCCTTCAAGGTGACTTTCCACAGCCTACTCCCAGCTCCGAGCCCATGGCTCTTGGAACTGACTGATGGAGCCTTCAAAGCAAGGGCCATAGGGCCACAGATTAATTTCTGCAGCTGGAATTTGTTGGATGAGGGTGAAGTCTGTGAGCGCAGAGAACCAGTGAGACTGGGAGGGAGGAGGAGGAGGGAGGAGGGAGCAAGGAGAGAGACAAGCAGAGGGGTTGCTGAGCTGTTGGCCTACTTAGGAACTCCAGCACCACACCGACATGGAAAATTTCTCCTGTGACCCCTTGGCCTCAGGGGCCTGGGTTCTAGCACTGTGGATCCCTTGCAGGCTCCAAAAGGCACCTTGTTTCTGTCACCTGCTCCCGCAGGGTGCTCCCCAGAGCTTGGACTGCCACATTCCCTTCTCAGCACTGAGCTGTGCCACTTGCCTCCTCCCCAGGGCTCAGCTTCCAGCTCGGAGACCTGGCACTTAGGTCCAGCTCCCCTTTGCCACCAGTGGCAGACCAGCCTGGGAACCTGAGAAGACGGAGTCCTGGCACTTAATTTCCCAGCTCAGACTGAAAGGGACTGGCAGGCCTCAAGTGTCCCCAGTGACCCCTTGGGCAAGCCTCTCCATCTTTTCCCTCTTCCTCCTACTTCCCTCAGTTCACATTAAAAAAAAAAATTTTTTTTTTAATTTATTTTTAGCTGTGTCAGGTCTTAGCGGTGGTGCACGTATCACCCATTGCAGTGCTTCGGGTTCTTTCTAGTTGTGGTTTAAGGGCTTAGCTGCCCCAAGACATGTGTGATCTTAGTTCCCCAACCAGGGATCTAACCCGAATCCTCCGCATAGAAAGGTGGACTCTTAACTATTGGGCCACCAGGGAAGTCCCTCAGTTCACATTTAAGGGATATGATCTAAGTAAGAACTAGGCTAGGATGGGGAGGGAGGTTCAAGAGGGAGGGGATATAGGTTTACCTATGGCTGATTCATGTTGATGTATCGCAGAAACCAATGCAATATTGTGAAGCAATTATCCATCAATTCAGAATAAATAAACTTAAGGAAAAAAAAAAAAAAAGAACTAGACTAGAGAATTCCCGGGAGGTCTGGGGGTTAAGATTCTGCCCTTTCTCTGTAGGGGTCACGGGTTTGATCCCTGGTCAGGGAATTAAGATCCCACATGCTATGCGATATAGCCAAAAATTAAAAATTAAAGAGAACAATTTTAAATCGGCACCACCAACAAAAAAACTAGGCTAAAAATCAGTGTGTCAGCCCTGGAAAAGGACCTAAAAATGACCTAACCCAGTGGTTTTCAAAGGAAAATCCCTGGAATCCAGTTCTGAATTCTGAGCGCCTTCTCCCTACCCACTTCAGCCTGAGCTGCTTGTTTTTATTTATGTAGCTGGCTCTCGTCAAAGCATCTGTTTGAAGGAAGAATTCTGTGGCAATGAAAAAAATATAAAGATCTACTTCTTCCATATGAGGCAACTGAGGCCTAGAGAAGGGGCGTTTGGCTCTGCAGGTAGTCGCAGAGGTGGTGGGGTCTATGAAGCCAGAACCCAGGACATGCAGGTCCAAAGGGCATGGCTGTCTCTTCTCCATGAGAATGGCAGCTTCCACAGCGTCCTGGCTTTTACCCCACTCATCTTGGGATGGCTTCTGCACGTTCTGTAAGAGGATGTGGACACCACACTGGTTTTGCATTTTCAGATAGTGCTTGGTGCCCTTGAGCTTCTCTGCCAATTCTGGGAAAAGTGGCCCATGCCCTCCGGGGCCACACCCTGACACATCATTGTGGTCAAAATAGAATCCCAGAGAGAGGTAGGTATAGGAGGCCTGCAGATGCATGTCCCCCAAGTGGTGGACAGCACCCTCCGCTGTGGTGGAATGATTCTGACAAACCTGAGAGCTCATGATTGATGGGTATAGAGAGCTCAGATCAAAAAAATGCTTTTGGCTGGGACTTCCCTGGTGGTCCAATGGTTAAGACTGCTTCCACGACAAGGGGTGCACATTTAATCTCTGGTTAGGGAACTAAGATCCCACATGTCGCCTAATGCAGTCCCCTCTCCCCCCTAATTAAAAATACTCAATAATCCATTTATTTTATTAATGTTGTTAGCTGGTCCTGGAGATCAGGGGTAGTTGAGTGGCTGGTTCCTAAGGTGTAACTGGAAAAAAGGTTGGAGGATGGTTGGAGGCTGGAGGAAGGGGTGTTCCTGGGTCTTTTCCATCCCAACACTGTTGAAGCAAAAGACAGGTCTGCAGGGCCACAGAGTGCTCTCTCACACCTAGTCTTTTAAAAACTAGGAACCTTAAAAACTAAGGAATTTGTTTGTTTGTTTTTTTAAAAGCTAAAAGTTTCTAAAATTCCTTAAAATGAGTAAATATCCATATCCTTTGTTCAAATTTCCAGTTGTTTCCTATATGGCACAAATGTTACTTTCTTTTTTTAAACAGTTGTATGAGTCAGAATGTAAATAAGGTTTTGCATTGTGATTGGTTGAGGTATCTTTTAAATCTTCTATAATCTCTGGGCTCTTCCTTGATCTCTTTCCAATCTGAAGAAGTTGGGAAAAAAAAAAAAAAGAAGTTGGATTGTTTGAGCTATAGAAATTTTCATTACTTGGACTCAGCCTTGGAGTAGCTTCTCTGTGGGCGTCCCTGGTAACTCAGCTGGTAAAGAATCCACCTGCAATGCAGGAGACCCCGTTTCGATTCCTGGTCGGGAAGATCCCCTGGAGAAAGGGATAAGCTACCCACTCCAGTGTTCTTGGGCTTCCCTGGTGGCTCAGAGGATACAGAACCCACCCGAAACTGGGGAGACCTGGGTTCGATCCCTGGATTGGGAAGATCTCCTGGAGGAGGGCATGGCAACCCACTCCAGTATTCTGGCCTGGAGAATCCCCACGGACAGAGGAATTTCTGTAAATTGGTAGTTGGCCGTATTAATAGATGCTTGATCACACTCAGAGCCTGTCTCGCTCATTCATAATTAGTTCATTCATTTTTTTTCTGACTGCTTCATAGATCTGTCAGGAGGGGCATGTTAGGTTCTCGCTTCTCCCTCTCTCTTCCTGATGTTAGCAGCTATTGACATCTATCTGCGTCATTTTATATTATATTTTAGCCGTGCTGTAGGGCTTGCGTGACCTTAGTTCCCCAACCAGGGATCACCCCCCACCCGTGCAGTGGAACCCTGGGGCCCCTCGATTGGACTACCAGTAGTCCTTTGCCCTTTATTGTCTGGAATACATCTATGGAGAAAAACTTACCCTCCTCTGCAGCTTGCTTCGAGCTGGCCCTTATCTCAGCTGTGTCAGACTCCTAAGCCTATAGTCACTTCACTCAGTATCCTTTCGCCTCCCCAGGATGTGTTTTGAGGCTCCTGCATCTCTCATCCCCGCCTGCGGGCTGGAACGCAGCGGGGTTGAATCCGGTTACTGGTACTCCCGTGTTTCCCTGGGGGTTTGTAGAGCCCTGGCATCCAGAAGAACTGATTATCTTTGCTCCTCCCTGTATTCCTACTTTATCTCCCCCAACCCACCCGCTGCGGCTGGCAGGACACCTGGGGGAGCCGGACGGCGTTTCCTGAACACTGAGGACGCTATTCTTAGAACCGCTCCAGATACAGTCCCTTGGCCTCCCACCCTAGGGCCTCTTCCCGCCCGCGCCCCTCCGCCCCAGCGTCCAGAGTCCGGACTTACCTTTTCCGCTGAGGGTGGAGCAGATCGAGGTGGGTCAACAGGGGACCTGCCCCTGGGCAGGATCAGAGTGGAGTGAGGATGCACAGGAAGCCCTGGGGATTGTGTTCGGGAGAGGGGGTTCTGGAAGCCTGGTTGGTTGTTTTTCAGTCACTCAGTCGTGTCTGAATCTTTGTAATCCCATGGACTGCAGCACTCCAGGCTTCCCTGTCCTTCACTCCTCTAGGAGCTTGCTCAAACTCATGTCCACTGAGCCAGTGATGCCATCCAACCATCTTGTCTTCTGTCCTCCCCTTCTTCTCCTGCTGTCTATCTCTTCTAGCATGAGGGTCTTTTCTAATGAGTCAGTTCTTCGCACCAGGTGGCCAAAGTATTAGAGCTTCAGCTTCAGCATCAGTCCTTCCAATGAATAGTCAGGGTTGATTTCCTTTAGGATTGACTGGTTTGATCTCCTTGCAGTCCAAGGGACTCTCAAGAGTCTTCTCCAACACCACAGTTCAAAAGCCTGGTTAATGCTCAAAAAAGTAAAAAGCAGGCCTTTCCCATGGGTATCCTTCTTGTTCAGTGATGGTTGTCTGTAGAGGTGGGGCTCTGGACCGCTCAATACTTCTGGATGTTTTTTAGGCTGGGAGGGAGGGGTTTGTGGGGCATCTTGCCCAATGCGAAGAGGGTTACTCTTATCCGCCTCCAGATACCCTCAGGTTGTTTCTTCAGTTCAGCTGTCATTTATATGTGAAGTAATAGGTTAAATGCTGGACAGTAAGAAGAATAACACTCAACATTTGTTTATTTCTTAATCACTATTTTTAAAACATTTATTTATTGTTTATTTATTACTGTATTTATTTGGCTGTGTCTGATCTTAGTTGCAGCACGCGTCCTTGCTGCAAGCGGAATCTTTGGCTGCATGTGAACCCTTAGTTGCCATCATCTGTGGGATCTTAGTTCCCCAACTAGGGATGGAACCCTGGCCTGCTGCAGGGAAAGAGCAGAGTCATAAACACTGGACCACAAGGGAAGTCCCTATATTAAAAAAAAAAATTATTCATTTTTGGCTACACTGCATCTTTGTTGTTGTGCCCTGGTTTTCTCTAGTATCAGTGCTGGGGCTTCTCGTTGTGGTGGCTTCTCTTGTTGCAGAACACCAGCTCTAGAATACCCGGACTTCAGTAGTTATGGTCCACAGGCTTAGTTGTTCCCAGGCCTGTGGGATCTTCCTGGACCAGAAACTGAACCCACGTCCCGTGCAATTGGCAGGCAGGTTCTTAACTATTGGACCACCAGAGAAGTCCCTCTATATTTTTTATGATGTGTGTTTTAAGTGGATAGAAGACTTTTGGAAGAAAAAAAATAATTGTAGAAAAACCAACTTTGTTGGTCATTTAGTGTCTGAGTGTTTTTGTTTAATAATACCTTTACTGAGTTATAATTCACATACCATACAATTCACTTATTTAAGGTGTACAATTCAATGGTTTGTCATCTGTCCACAGAGTTTGTGCAATTATCACCACAGTCAATTTTAGAACATTTTCATTACCCCTCATACCTCTCACCCCTCTCCATTAGTCATCCTTTTAGACTGACTGGCAGAGATTTAACTGATGCTGATTTCCCACCACCTCTTTCTCTACCTGTAATTATATATATTAAAAAATTTTTTTTTAAATTTTTATTAGAGTGCAGTTGAGTGGGAAAGATCCCCCTGGAGGAGGATATGGCATCCCATGAACAGAGGATCCCCAAGGCTATGGTCCATTGGGTCACAAAGAGTTGGACATGACTGACTAAACAAGTAGTGACTGAACAAGCTTGTGTAGTTGATTAAAATGCTGTGTTAGCTTCAGGTGTACAGCAGAGTGATTCAGTTATACGTGTACAAGTATCTGTTCTTCAAATTCTTTTCACATTTAGGTTATTACAGAATATTGAGCAGAATTTCTTGTGCTACACAGTAGGTCTTTGTTGATTGTCTGTTTTAAATATAGTAGTTCCACCTGTGATTATAAATGAAATTGGCCGATTAGGTAACAGTTCCTACTTGCAGACACTTCTCAGAAGTCTTTCATGTGCATTAGCTCATTTAAATCATGACAACACCATAGGCTGGCTACCATGTTATAGATGGGGAAACTGCTACTCTGAGATGCTAAGAGGCCTCAGGGCCAGCTGGGGTTCAAACCCACAAAGTCTTAGCTTAAGGAGTAAAAGTCACTCAGTCATGTCCGACTCTTTGGGACCCCATGGGCTGTAGCCTACCAGGCTCCTCTGTCCATGGATTTCTCCAGGCCAGAAGATTGGAATGGGTAGCTGTTCCCTTCTCCAGGGGATCTTCCCAACCCAGGGATCAGGGATCAAACCCAAGTCTCTCACATAGCAGGTGGATTATTTACCATCTGAGCCACCAGGGAAGCTTAACTACCATATATATATATATATATATATATATATATAATTTATTTTTAATCTTTTTTAATGCATCGAGGCTCTAATGCATCAAGTCTTAGTTACAGAATGGGGGATCTTCATTGCATCATATAGGATCTTGCCTTGCAGCACACAGATTCTCTAGTTGTCCATGGGCTCAGTAGTTGCCATGTGGGCTTAGTAGTTGCCGTGTGGGCTTAGTTGCTCCTTGGCATGTGGGATCTTAGTTCCCCAACCAGGGATTGAACCTGTATCCCTTGCAATTGCAAGGTGGATTCTTAACCACTGGACTGCCAGGGAGTTCCCCAGCATAACCACTCTATTGTACTGATGGGGCAGCTAGCTCCAGGCGTTTAATGCCACTTGCCCCAGCCTGTAGGGCTGTGAGTCCCATCACCTACCTGTCCAGTGAATCTCCTTCCCCAGGGGGCTTTGCGGATGGGACCCTGAGCAAAGTGAGGGAGGAGAGGCAGGGGGAGGCTGGAAGCGGGCCAGAAAGTGGGGAGAGCTTGGCGGGGGGCAGGGGCAGCTGTTCTTTTCCCCTCCCCACTCTAACGGCAGGTTCTCTGCCAGGTGGGCTTTCCAGAAAAGCTGGAAAGCTTTGCTTTCCAGGTGAGCAGAGCCCACCTGTTCCAGGAGCCCTGGTAAGGAAGGAGCTGGCACTGTCCAGAGCTTGGCCAGTTTCCGGCAAAGTTCAGGGATGCCCCCTGGTGGATTTGCACTCCTGACTCAAAACCAAAGCGCTTCTCCAAGGCTTCCTGGGATCTGTGGGGCGAGGAGCCAGCCTCTGAGGGCAGGGATCATTTTTCAGCCTTAGCATGTGATCAAGATTCAGTATTGCAGGGGGCAGGGGCCAGCGTTGGGGGTTAAGAACCTTGGTGCCGGCATTAGATGGAATTGGCTTCAAATCCCAGCTCTGCTGCTCAATAACTGAGCTTTTGGGGTAAGTTAGTTGTGGAGGGAAACAGATCAATTGAAGAGGGATTCTTTAAAGATTAGAGAGCTATTCAGTGAGGAACACTGATGGGATGATGTCATTGAGCAGACAAGGTATAGGGTTGTAGGAAGATGAGGCATATTCTGGATGCTGGGTTAGGAGCAGGTTTTGTTTTGTGAGGCCTCCCAAGTAGGATCCGGAGCTCTAGCTGGTTGGAGCCACCAGTCTGTGGATTCTGCCCCCAGGTAGCCGGCGGCTGGTGGACGTGATGGACGTGAACACCCAGAAAGGCACGGAGATGAGCATGTCCCAGTTCGTACGGTACTACGAGACGCCTGAGGCCCAGCGGGACAAGCTATACAACGTCATCAGCCTTGAGTTCAGCCACACCAAGCTGGAGCACTTGGTCAAGCGTCCCACTGTGGTAGGTCCCCAGCTGTGGTTCCCCTCCCCAGTCACCTTCCCCCTCCTCTCCTTGCTCGAGGCCAGCCTGCACCTGCCCATGGGGGGAGGGCAGGAGGGATTGGGGAGCAGGAGGAGGAGGGCTGAGGCAGTGATGGGGTCCAACTTAAGGGTACCTGGGTCCAGGAAGTGCTGATGGTGGCCTGGCTGGATTTCAGGTAGACCTGGTGGACTGGGTGGACAACATGTGGCCTCAGCACTTGAAGGAGAAGCAGACGGAAGCCACGAATGCCATTGCAGAGATGAAGTACCCGAAAGTGAAGAAGTAAGACTGGCTGGCTGGTGGCGGGAGCTGGGAGTAGGTGACTCAGCCTTGTAGGGGGTGAGGCTGGAGATGAGCCTGGGCTGAGGCCGCCGCTCTTTGGGGTGCTGCTGGGATGTGAGTGCTGGGGGTCCTGAGTGTGGGCAGGTTGGCTCTGCATTCTGCTCTAGGTCTGGATTCTTCATCCAGATGGTTCTTTGGCCTTCCTGCCAGCCCCACCCAGGGGGATGTGATCTGAAGAGGAGGAGGAGTAATGGAAACCATCTCTCTGTGCGTGTGTGTGTGCGTGCATGTGTGTGCGTGCTTGTCAAACATTCATCTACTCCCTCTAAGTGACAGTGTATCCTAGGAGTGGATTTTCTAGGGACCCACCAGGGACACTGCTTTTGCCGAGGGCTGGATAGGGGTCTGGTATTCTTTTGCTTCCTGTTGTTGAGAACAGGCACCTCTGATGGAGAAGAACCTTCTCTGAATAAAGCCAGGGGCCACTTCCTCACCAGACACTCCTTAGAGAGACAGTGTCCTCTAAGGGGGAGGTTGGTGCTGTGCTGGAAAGGTTGGCCACATCTAATTACGGGGACATCACTATAGGCAGCGTGACCAGCAAGTCCTGAGACCAATTATTTAACACGGGCAGAGCTGGCTGCGAGCACCTCCGTGTTCTAGAATTTGAGTGGAGGACCCTTGGGATGATGAAGTCACCTTGGGGCTCCTGCCATCCCAGGCCCTCGGTTTCTATCTCTAAAATGAGAATGAGATACTCTTGGCCCAGGCAGTTGCTCTGTGCTTCCTAGAAGAGTTGGCTCTGGTGGCTCTGAATCCATTAGCATCTCTGCCGAGCCCTGCTGCCAGGAGTGCCCCAAGGAGCTTAAAGGCTGTGAACTTCTCATTCACTCAGCCCTTCATTCAGTGCATATTGAATGCAAACTCCGTGCCAGGCTTTGTAAGGGAGGCCAGCATGCTGGCCCTGGGCTTCCCAACATTTTGCTTTCAAGCTCTCTCTCTCTGTTTAATTACTTCTCAAGCATTTTTTCTCCTCTCAAAGCTGATGCTCCCTAATACCCCTTGGATCTGGGCTGTCTTGAAGGGAAAGACTGGGCTCAAGGTGGGGTTGGTAGGAGGGTATTCAATTCTGTTCTGTTTTGATGCGATTGCAGCAAAATTTATGGAGACCCTGGGACAGAGAAGTAATAGAGAAAGAGGTCTAAAAACCCCTAACTTCTGGAGAACAGCGGGCCATTAACTCGAGGGCATCCTGTGTGTGTGTGTTAGTCATGTCCGACTCTTGCGACTCCATGGACTGTAGCCTGCCAGGCTCTTTTGTCCATGGAATTCTCCAGGCAAGAATACTGGAGTGGGTTGCCATGCCCACCTGCAGGGGATCTTCCTGACCCAAGGATTGAACCCAGGTCTCCTGCATTGCAGGCAGTTTCTTTACCATCTGAGCCACCAGGGAAGCCAGCTTTCATCCTAGGCAGAGAGAAACAGGTTCCCAGAAGGGAAATGGGGAAAAGAGGAATCCTTTTTGGCTGCTGGCCTCAAAAAATCCTCTCAGAGGGGATATTTGACATTGGCTTTATTTAAAGGACAGTGGAGATGGGAGGAGAGTGGGGAGCGATGGAGGTAGGCAAGTGCCAAGGGCCTTGATGGAATCACAGAGGCGGACCTTGAGGAACAAGTGTGGGACTCAGATTAGAGGCAGATCCTAGCTCTCTTTGATTGATCGATCGATTGATTCCACCTATATATTGAACAACTGGTTGGTACTGGGCACTGAGAATACAGCGGGGAGAAAACCATGTGAGCTCCCTGCCTTCATGGAGCTTATGGTCTGTGCTTGAGACCTATTAATCCAGTGATCAGAGAAACAAATGGAAGTTTGCAGTTGTGATGAGGCCACAAGGCAGAGACCCCTAGTGCTATAGAGCATGTACCAGGGGATTCATCAGGTCAGGGAGGGCAGGGCAAGCCACCTTGAGCTGTGG
Organism: Redunca redunca; assembly: GCA_006410935.1. Classification (NCBI taxonomy): domain Eukaryota; kingdom Metazoa; phylum Chordata; class Mammalia; order Artiodactyla; family Bovidae; genus Redunca; species Redunca redunca. Next base: position 24,818 of record SJYQ01003794.1, read on the forward strand.
TCTGAAGGGAAGAAGAGCTATTTAAGTGAAGAGACCTTGGAAGAGCTTTTCTGACTGTGTACAGAGAGCCTGGGGTGGTGGGGAGGGCTGGGGAGAGGGTGGAGCTGAAGGATTTGCAAGGCCAGTGGGAGTGGAGCAGAGTGAGGGAGGGTCAGTGGTGCAGGATGAGGGGTGGGCCAGGCTGACAGGAGCCCTGCTGCTGCTGCTGCTAAGTCGCTTCAGTCGTGTCCGACTCTGTGCGACCCCATAGACAGCAGCCCACCAGGCTCCGCCGTCCCTGGGATTCTCCAGGCAAGAACACTGGAGTGGGTTGCCATTTCCTTCTCCAATGCATGAAAGTGAAAAGTGAAAGTGAAGTCGCTCAGTCGTGTCCGACTCTTAGTGACCCCATGGACTGCAGCCCACCAGGCTCCTCCGTCCATGGGATTTTCCAGGCAAGAGTACTAGAGTGGGGGGCCATTGCCTTCTCCAATTATCCTCCTAAGGAGCCTTTTTTATTTTTAAAGACATTTCCCTTCTAAACACATCTTTCTCCTAATTGCCCACCTCTCAAAATTTAATGTCACAAAGATACTGTGTATCTGTTTATGTATATATATACACGTGTGTGTACTTTACACATACAAAGAGTAAGACTTTGTTTCACCCCTTGGGAGTGCATCAGCCTGTAGAGGAGGGATGCTCTCGACTGAGGAGGAACACTAGGCTCACAGGGAGGCCAGGTGAGGATATTATCAGACACGGGGCAGGAGTAAGTCTGTTTCTACAGTGGGTCTCCTTCCATGAAGAAACTGCATGGCCTCAAGAGAAAATAGTTATAGATACTGATATGCAGGGCTCTCTCAATGAAAAGGTAGGTTACAGTTAGTAAGGCCCACTAACAAAACCCAGCCTACAATACCAGCTTGTAATCATTTTTTTAACATCTAACTGAATAGACAGCCAAGGATCAACAACTATATGAGGAAAGCCTGAAATATTAAAAAAAAAAAAAAAGAGGGGGGAGGAGAGGGCTAAAAAACTTCAAAAAAGAGAACTTATAATTAATATTCATGATACAGGAGATACGTCCTTTTTACTGAGCTTTGCCAATAGCAGTTTTTTGTTGTTA
>SJYQ01003794.1:26813-47010 GCA_006410935.1 Redunca redunca
TGTAAGGGCAGAGTCTTAACCATTGGACCCCCAGGAAGTCCCCTGAAACCTTGGAGATTTTAAGCAGAGAGGGACGTGTTCAGATTGGCATTCTGCAAATTCTGCAGCTTCAGTGCGGATTGAAGGAGGTGTGGGGGCAGACTGATAGGAGCGGCCACTGCATCATCCACCTAAGGATGGGTAATGGGGCGGGCTAGGGGAGAGCAGAGCCCAAATGGGAGATGTATGTAGGAAGGTGAAATAGACAGCCTTGGGTGACAGATTTCAATTAAGTAATGTCTACCTTGCCTGTCTGAGATATTCAGTGTATTCTTCACTTTATTGAAAGATTCCTTTAAATAGTAAGCTCTGTTAATACACTGAGAGTTCTATCTAATTACCAAAAAAAGGGTCACCCACAATTTTCTAGAACCACATGTCTTGGACATATTGGTTGGATCATGTGGCAAATCAAACCCTGTCAGTGGCCTAGAACTTGTTATAGGATTTGAAGCTTGTTAGGAAGGAAATTGTCGCCTCGGAAATAGTACATTTGTTCGGCTGAAACAAATGCTAATTGCAGTTAATAAACAAGGTAAAAATCCCATGATGATGAAGTCCTCTGGGATCATAGAATTGTTCTTTGGAATTTAATTAAAACGACACTTTATAGAAAACAGTGTTTTCATGCTGGAGGTGCCTGGAGAGTGGAAAGAGCTGAAGGGTCACCTGAACCGAGGGTTTGCAGCGGGGCGAGAGGAGGGTTACCAACCCATGACTGCTTCCTCCCTGGTTCCAGGATTTATGCCCTTTGATCATGGTGAGGAGGTAAGGAATTTTAAAGGATTTTTGTTCAGGAATTTCAGGCAAGGAAGGGGTGGAGACAGTTGTCAAGGGAGTAGTTGCAACATTGTGGGAGACAAAATATGTGTAAAGGGTATACTAGTGTGGGAGTTCTCTGGTGGTCTAGTGTTCGGGACTTGGTGCTTTCACTACTGTGGCTCCCACTGGATCCCTAGTGGGGGAACTAAGATTCCACAAGCCGCATGGTGCAGCCAAAATATAAATAACTAGTGTATATATATATATATATATATATATATATATTAGTTATTAATTACCTCTTGCATTTGCTGTGTATTACATGCAAGACACTAAGTAGTTGGTAGACTGCAGTGAATAGAGTCCCTCTTCTCATGGAGCTTATATTCTGGCTGGGAGAAGAGACAGGCCAGGATAAATTATATTGTGTGTGTGTGTATGTGTGTGTGTATGTGTGTTAGTTGCTCAGTCGTGTCTGACTCTTTGTAACCCCATGGACTGTATGTAGCCTGCCTGTCTCCTGTGTCCATGGAATTCTCCCGGCAAGAATACTGGAGTGGGTTGCCATTCCCTTCTCCAGGGGATCTTCCAGACCCAGGGATTGAACCTGGGTCTCCTACATTGCAGGCAGATTCTTTACTGTCTGAGCCATCAGGGAAGCTCTAAATTATAGTATAATTTACCCCGAATTATTATATTATCCTAAGTTATATATTAGGAAGTGATAAGTGTCATCAGCAAGATAAAGGGAAAAGGTGATGACAGGGTGGACTGAATATCAGCTGTACCGTCTTATTTCTGCCATGTCCTCCCCCTCCCCATCGCTGCCCTGTAGAAACATTTTGACTGTACAGAATTATTTGTCTCGGGAAATTCCTTACTGGTGTACAAACAGTGACAATGATTTGGAAGTATCCCTGTTGGCTGTTTATTGCTACATTACACTTTAAATTTAACAACTTAAAAAAATGTATATCTTAGCAGCATCAGCTCACAGCTTTTGTAGGGCAGGTGTGACTCAGGTGGGTAGTTATGGCTTGAAGTCTTGCTTGCACTTGGATTAAAACTTTAGACCTGGGGGATTCCCTGATGGTCCAGTGGTTAAGGCTCTGCACTTTCACTGCCAAGGGCCTAGTTTTGATCCCAGGTCGGGGAACTAAGATCCCACAAGCCATGGGGTGTGGCAAAAAAACCCAAAAAACCAGTTTAGTCCTGGGCCTCAATTCTTCACGATGTGGGCCTCTCTGTAAGGCTGCTTGAGTGTCCTCAAGATGTGGCAGCTTCCTACCCTCCATCAGGTGTGGTTTGAAAGGGAACAGGAGGAAGCTACAATGCCTTTTATAACCTAATTTTGGAAGTCGCATACTTTTTTGATCATGCTAAGTCCCTTCATTCATTTCTGACTCTTTGCAACCCTATGGAATATAGCCTGCCAGGCTCCTCTGCCCATGGAATTTTCCAGGTAAGAATGCTGGAATGGATAGCCATTTCCTCCTCCAGGGTATCTTCCCAACCCAGGAATCGAACCCACGTCTCCTGTGCCTCCTGCGTTGGCAGGTGGGTTCTTTACCACCAGTGTCACGTGGGAATCCTGACGTACTCTTTACTTCTGCCATATTCTAGTTAGTTAAAAGCAAGTCACTAAATCCAGCCCACGCTTAAGGGAGGGGAATTTGGCTCTGCCTCTGGAAAGGGTAGGGGAGCACTCAGAGACTTTTTGGACGTGTTTTACAACTTCTACAGTAATCTCCTAGGTCTGTGACATGGGCACACGTTTTTCACTTAGGACTGTAGGATATTTTAACGCATTTCAGAAAGAAATGGGCAAGTCGTTTCCCTTCTCACCTGCTTACACTCCAGGCTTGCAGAAATGAGATTTGCTGGTGTATTGGAGATATACCGTGAACCAAAAGAGCTTAGAAGCCCAGCCTAAACAGGATCCCTTATAAAGCATACACTTGGCTCCCCCCAAATTGAAAATTGACCACATTTTTCTCCCTGTGTACTTTCTGGAAGTGGCAGGAAGAACAAGGGAATAATATGGGGGTACAAAGGTGAAACAGGATGAAGACAGGCACTGGGAAGACCAAGTTTAGGGGCTGTCTCTGCTACTCCCTGTAGCTATGGCAAGTGTTTCATCTCCTTTTTTTTTTTTAAATAAATTATTTATCTATTTGGTTGAGGTGAGCTGGGTCTGAGCTGTGGCAGGCAGGATTTTTTTTAATTGTGGCATGTGAACTCATAGTTGCGGCATGTAGCATCTAGTTCCTTGACCAGGGATTGAACCTGGGCCCCCTGCATTCAGAGCATGGAGTCTCAGCCACTGGACTACCAGGGAAGTCTGGATCTTCACTTCTGTCTACAAAATGGGGATCCTGTGATCCCTGCCCTGCCTCCCTGCCATGCTAAAGGGAAGATGGAGCCTACAATGGATGTGAAATGTAGTTCGGATAAAATGTTTTTGTCCATGTGGCCTCATGTATAGACACACAGAGGCTGCAGCTGCCATTGGAATCCAGGCATCCACTGCTTTCTAATCTACCCTCCCTCACATTTGCATAGGCCATCTCTACAACCCATATTTACCTTCTCACTCTCATCGGTCATGTTTGCTGGCATCGTAAATGATTTCCCCTGTGTAATATATCACACAGAGAAATTGACATGGAGAGACTGCTGATGTCACACATGGGCCATGCCCTGGACCCAGGCCTCTGGATTCCTGGGTTTTCCCTTGTACCTCAAAAAGAAGACCAACAAAAACTGTCCTTTCTGGTAGTGCCATGTATGGACCCAGGTGCTGTGTTTTATACTTAGCACACAAATCTCAAAAATATAGGAAGCAGGTTATTTTTGTTGCTGTTCAGTCGCTAAGTTGTATGGGTCTATTTGCAACCCTGTGAACTGCAGCACACCGGATTTTGCTCAAACTCATGTCCATTGAGTTGGTGATGCCACCCAACCATCTCATTCTCTATTGCCCCCTTCTCCTGCCCTCAATCTTTCCCAGCATAGGGTCTTTTCCAATGAGTCGGCTCTTTGCATTAGGTGGCCAAAGTATTGGAGCTTCAGCGTCAGTCCTTTCAGTGACTAGTCAGGGTTGATTTCCTTTAGGATTGACTGGTTTGATCTCCTTGCAGTCCACAGGACTCTCAAGAGTCTTCTCCATTACTACAATTCGAAAGCATCAATTCTTCAGCCCTCAGCCTTCTCTATGGTCCAGCTGTCACAACCATAACAGATAAATGGAAGCTGAAATTCACGGTCGTTTAATGCAGTATGGATGTAGCCCCTGAGCGTAAGTCAGTAGGAGCTGGCGTGGCTTCTGGATAACCGAAGAGGCAACGTTTTAAAAAAAACCCTTTTTAAAAACAAACAAACGAATAGCAACAGTGCTGGCCAAACCAAGTCGATTCAGGGCCTGGTTTGATCTGTGAGGGCCATGAGTTAGAGGGCCCTGAGCAGTTCAACAAATGGGACGCTGAGTTCCAGAGGTGGGGAAAGATTTGGTCCAGCTCACATAGCTGATTAGAATAATTATAGGGCTGTTGCTGGGTGCTGCATTTACACGGATGAATCTGGTGTGGTCCCTCCTCAAGTAGCTGAGGCGTTTGTGACTTTAAAAGTAATATGGGGAAGTTCCCTGGTGGCCTAGTGGTTAGGATTGGGTGCTTTCCCTGCGAAGGCCTCGGTTCAATCTCTGTTCAATCTCTGTTCGGGTAACCGTCCTGTATGCTGGTGATGTGGCCAAAATACAAAATTAAAAAGAAAGAAAGGTAATATGTCTCCCATGTGGACAGCTTGATCCTGTTGTGAGGGCCTTCTCCTCTCTTAGATCATTTAATTCAATGACTGGTGCTCAGATTCAAGGTCAGGGATAATCATTGTCATGACTATCTTTTCTTTTAAATAGGCAAAGTATTCACAAGGTAAAAAATTCAACCCTTTCTAGGGCGTTTACAGTTTAACTTCACAGCAGGCCATCAGGGAGGTTCCAATGCATGAGCCATCCTGTAAATGACACCAGAAAGCAGCACCCTGGGACAGGGTATTGACCACCTTGAAATGGCTCAATGTTCACTTCCCTAAAATGGGGATTATTGGGTTGTTTTGAGGGTAAAATGTTATCATACCTGTAAACAGCTATTATTATGAGCAGCTGATAATTGGAACCTATTCATTAAGAATGATTGGTAGCCTGGGGAATGGGACTTGGCTAAAGAAAGGAGAAGTTTGATTTCTGTCCCTGCAGCCAGCATACCACCATCTCCTACACTTCTTGTAGTTTGGGAGGAGGGCGGGAAGGATGGGATGAAAAGTGGGCTGTTTTCCTGATGAGCCTGCCTGGGATGGAGGGAACTTCTGATCTGAGCTGGACTAACTCTTTAGGGCTTCCCTGGTGGCTCAGTGATTAAAAAAAAAAAAAAAAACCCACCTGCCAATGCAGGAGACTCCATTCTGGTATTCTCGCCTGGGAAATCCCGTGGACGGAGGAACCTGGCAGTCTACAGCCCACGGGGTCACAAAGAAAGATTTAGTGACGAAACAACAGTTCCTGCAGTTAATGTCTGAGGTTTGGCTGTAACCTGCAGACTCTGCTGTTTGTGAGTCTTGGGATTTACCAGGGAGATGTGGGGAGAATGGCTGAGAAACTCTGAGATAGGCTGTTTGGATAAGTACCTCACTTCAAGGGTAGTGATCAGGGTGAGCCTCTCTGCTTTCTCACCTGTAAAATGGGTACAATCCTGGGAATGACCTTACAGGGTTATTGTGAAGATTGGATTCATCATCAAAGTGTCTTATCTCAGTGAATTTCTACAGGAGTTCACTGATGTGGGGTTACACAGCTACTGAGGGCGCAGGTAAGGGACAGGGCTGCAAGAGCATCTTAGATTGCAAATGAACTTCAGGTCACCTCCCTGCCCTCAGGACAAGTATCCTGCTGAGAGAGGGGAAGTGGTTGTCCAAGGTCATACCGGCAGTGTGTTTTAAGGCCAGAGCTGCTTCCCTGGTCCCTGGGCTGCCACACCCGGGATCTGACAAGCCCTCCATCTGCTGGCACTGGCGCTTCCTATAGCTTTGCCCCATGGGTGCATTTCAGGAAGCTAGTTTTGCTGGGTCGTAGCCTTCAACAGCAGGATAGCATCCACACTCCCTGAAAACGTGTGTGCGGGAGTCCCCGGGCGCCTGCCAGTAGAACAGAGGTGGGGAGAGCTATCCTGGTGCCCCCACCCAGCCCGGGTGAGGGGGCGGCCGTGGGCGGCGGCGGCGTCCCCTGGCGCTGGTCTGGCGCGCTTCCTTGTCACCGCCGCGGCCTCCCTCCGCCTCCCTGGCGGCCGCCGTGCCGCGCGCGGGTGTTCAGTTTCAGCGCGGGGATGAGTGCAGGCTGCGCCCAGCTCCCCGAGAAAGGAAGGAAGCCAGCAAGCGAGGGCTCCGCGGTCCTGGACCGGGGCCTGGCAGCACCGTGGAGGGTGCTCGGCTCTGGTCGCGGGGGCCGGGCGAGCGTCCAGCTTCCGCCGCCCAAGGGGACACCTGGGAGCCGCACCGCCGAGGGTAACCGCGGGCGGGGCTGGGCGGGCGTCCGCCTTGAGGGCCCGGGCTGCCCGGTAGCCCCCACTCCTTCGGGGCGCGCCGGGGCGGGGTGTGGGTTGCCTCCCGCCCGCGGGCTGAACGGCCGGCGTCGCGGAGCGGCTCTTTGTGTCTCCAGGGGCTGCGTGTTAAGTGTGTAGTGTGTGTGCACGCGTGCGCGCGCTCATCGCCTCCAGCCCCATCACCCAGTGACAGCTTTCCAGGCATCCCCCCTCCCCCGCGCGCCAGACCTTTGCCCGAGGGGACGCCCCCTGGGCTGCTGGGGGGGAGTTTCGCCAAGTTGGAGGGAAAAGGGCGGGGTGGGGCTGCCCCACCTCCCCAGACGCCAGGCAGCGCCCCAAAGTTAGTGCTGCAGGTGCAGTGCCCCCACCTTCCAGGCTCCTCCCCAGCCAGCCCGAGCCTTGGGAGGCGGGATCCCCCCCAAAGGCTTGGGGGCGCCTGATATTCAGCCGCCAACTTGGAAGGTGTCCTGCACAGAAAACCACCCGCGCCGGTGCGGGGGTGGGGGGTTGGGGGGGGCGCGGCTTTCCGGGCAGGGGGCGGCCGCGGCCCAGGCGGAACCAAGGCTGGCTGGCTGGCCGCCGCGAGAGCTTAGCGGCCGTGGCACCGAGCCGGGGTGCCCATGTGACTGCGGTGTGCTTTGGAAGAGGAAGCTGTTAGAGGTCAGTGCAAAGGCGTCACGCCAGAGAGAGCCAGAAGCCGGACTGAGGGGGGAGACGTGGGATGAGCACGGCGGGGCGAAGGCTGCAGCCACCGGGACCGAAGCGGCCCTCTCCCAGCTCCCCTGGCTGCCCTAAAGCATGCAATTGCCCGGCAGGAGGGACCGGTCGGTCCTGGACGCTTGGAAATGAGGGACCTGGGAGGAGGGACCTCTCCTGGAGAGGCGGGTCTGGAAGTGGTTCCCCGGAGCTCTGAGGGGCCTCCGAGGATGCTGGAGGGTGACTGGGAGGGCAGAGCAGACACCAGCNAGTGGCTCTTGTGGGAAGGGATAGGTGGGAGGGAGGGGGCCCTGGCACCGCCATCTGCCAGGCCCAGACCTGGAAGCCTGTCCTTCCCCCTCCTGAGCTCTGCCTACCCCTAGGAGGGCAGCAAGTGGAGGGAGGACGGAGGAGACGGCTGAGTAAGGAAGGATGGGTTGTCTGGCAGTTGCAGGAGCTCAGAGGCAGTGCTGCTGGTGGGATTCTTCTCCCAAATGCACTCCCTCTGTCCCAGCCTCTAAGGGCCAGGCTCTCCTTCCCTCTTTCCCTCCCTCTTTGGCTCTCCACCATCCCACCCCTAGGGGCTTTACCACTTGACTTTTTTTAAGCAGCTTTTTTTGAGATGTACTTCACACACCATTCATCCATTTAAAGTGTACAATTCAGTGTTTCTTAGCGTGTTTATGGAGTCATGCAACCACCATCAATTTTGGAACATTTTTGTCACCCCACAAAATGGAGTGACACCCCATTAGCTGTCACTCTCCATTTCCTCCCCCAACCTCCTTCAGCCTCTGGCCACCACTGTCCTGCTCTCTGTCTCGAGATTTGCCTACTCTGGACATTTCATACATGGAATTGAACACTGTGGTCTTTTACGGCTGATACTCTTGTACTTTCAGCTGCATTGCTTACTTTGCAATCAATTGCAGTTTGTCTTGCCATTTAACTTTTTCAGGGCTGTGTTCCAGTAAGAGTGTTTCATCCTTCAGGTCAGGGGTCTATGCTTTTCTCTAAGTGCTATGGCTAGCTCTGGGCTGGACCACTGCTTGGCTCTCAGTCAGTGATTGTTGAATGAAGGAGGAGATGAATGGGGACTAGTAATTGGCAAGCAATGCAGGTGGTTTACAACTGAATTCCCGGGGGCCCAGCTGCTGCACAGGGGCCTGGCAGCTTGGGAGAACAACAGGTACAGGAGCTGGAAGGAGTAGAAAGGAAGCCTCTTGCTTGGGTAGGAGGTGTGGGGGTGGGACAAGAGTAGAAACTGTCTGCGAGGAAGAAACGAAGTGGCCTGTGGGTTGCCAGTTCTTTCTCTGGCGGGAACCTGAGAACAAAGATGCCTCCCCCAGCCTTGGGGGCAGGTAGCCAATGCTTGAGATTCATCATGTGATCACAGGGGCTTCCCCCATGGGGAACTCTAATTAGATTTGGGTTTTTTAAAAAAAGAAAATTCCCCAGCATCAGCATTTATCAAAGGGCAGCAGGTCAAGCATCTCTGAAGCTCTTTGCTTACCTCCTGTGATTCAGGCACTGAATTGTTTTTTCTGTTTTTTTGCTCCTATGCTGCAGGTACTGTCTGATGAGTGTGAAGGGTTGTTTCACTGACTTCCACATCGACTTTGGAGGCACTTCCGTTTGGTACCATGTTTTCCGGGGTGGGAAGGTGAGTTGAGTCTCTTCAAATCTCTGTGCATCCCTGACTGCATGGAAGGGCTCTCACTTTTTTCCTTCCACTCACCTTCCCCAGCAAGCCCCCACCCTGTGAGTACTTTGAGGGCCACTTGGTCCCCTGGGGCCACCTCCTTACTCTCTCTTTCTGGAGGGAAAGATCAAGGTCAACTTTTTTGCATCACTTCTGATCACCCATTCACCCCTGTTCACCCAGTCCAATCAATGTCCTAAGCATCTTAGGCCCGACCGGGAGCATGAATCCTTCAGTCCTATCTTACTCTTTGTGATCCCATGGACTATAGCCTGCCAGGCTCCTCCGTCTGCAGGATTCTCCAGGCAAAGGTACTGGAATCATTTGTTATGTCCTCCTCCAGGGATCTTCCCGACCCAGGGATCAAACCCCAGTCTCTTATGTCTCCTGAATTGGGAGGTGGGTTCTTTACCACTCTTACCACCTGGGAAGCATCTTAGGACACATTAGAACTCCAGATTTGGCTCCCAAGAACCCCCCAGCATTCACTTCCCCTAGCTGTAGTTTCAGCTCCAGCACTGTGACCTTTTAACTTACAAGTCTAGTTGCTGGCACCACCTGCCTCCAAGAACATTTTCCATGAGGGACAAACATCACCCAGGGAAAGGAGGTGAGGCATGTGTTCAGGATGCTCCTGCTGTGTCTGCCCCTGTGTGCTTGTCCACATGGAAATGGAGGGGTCCCTGCACGGACGTGGGTGTTCCTTGAGAATATGTGTGCGCCGTCCTGCTCCTCTGGGTCTACGTGTGCATGTATTTTAACCAAACATGTTGGGAGAAATTCTGGTTAGAAAGTCACCCCACTTGGTTCCAGATGTTTTTCCTCCTTCTCCAGAGCGAGCGCAAGCTGGGTTTATTTATTGGGCCATTTTATCCTACAACTTAAGAAATCCCCCTTCCTCTCTTTGCCCCACCTCCCCCCACAAGCCCATGGCTCAGGAGAAAGAATGTTCTACCCAGTCTAAATCTTTCTACCCTGGTGTTTCAGCTGGAATGAAGATTCTCTAAAGGCAGGGAGGCGGCCTCCCAGACCAGCAGCACAGCCTACCCTACTCCTCCAGAGACCCTTTGGGGAACCTGGACCTAGAGGGGTCCCCGGGGATGGGTCCTCCCCCATCCTCTCCACTCCCAGGCAGGTGGGGCTGTCTCTTGGCTTATGGCAGAGCGTGGAAGAAATCAGAGACTTTGGCCTGGATCTTTAACCAATTTGCTTCCTTTTCCTCCTAAGATCTTTTGGCTGATTCCTCCAACCTTGCACAATTTAGCACTGTATGAGGAGTGGGTGCTGTCAGGCAAACAGAGCGACATCTTCCTGGGAGACCGCGTGGAGCGATGCCAAAGAATTGAGCTGAAACAGGGCTACACGTTTTTCATCCCTTCCGGTAGGTTCCCGCGAGGCTGGCACTGGGCTGTCTCTTAGCAGCCTCGTGTGACCTGGGGTTTAGGCCAGGCGATGGGGTCTCTCTGGGCCTCCCGGCCTTGGGCAGTCTCCAAGAAAAGCAGGCCTCAGGCTGCAGGGGAAAAACAACCTCTCACATCTTACCTGTTTCTTCCTGCCCGAGGGCTAGAATTTTCTCCTGGGAGAAAGCCAGAGCCCTCCCAGTTGGGGAAGTTTGAATGCCTTCCTCTAAGATGTCCTGCTGAGATTTCTGATAGTGAGGATGAGGGTGGTCCTGTGGGGAGGGAAGGGGTGACTTTACCCTACAGGCTGGGGAGAGGGAAGAGGAGGATTGGCTGAGGGGAAGAACAGACCCCATGGAAGCCCGGGTAGAGGGGAATGCACCCAGAATGGCAGCCTCCTTCCTGCAGAATGAGATGAAATGTAATTGGGCTCAAGGTCAATTCCTGCACATGGACTCTCCCCTTCCCCCAAAAATAATTAGCTCCATAACTACAACAGAGGGCAGTAATTAAGAGCATGGGCCCTGGGGTCAGAATACCCCACCCTAATTCAAATTCCTCCTCTGATGTTTACCAGCTGTGACTTCCTGGAAATAACTTAACCTCTCAGTGCCTCAGTGTTCTCATCCGTAAAATGGAAGACTTACTGGGTGGTAGTGAGGACTGAATGAGCCAAGACCTATTTGCCTACAGCTCCTGGGAGATGGGCTGAGGGCTTTTGGCCAGTTATAGGCTGAGTCACTAGTGGATGTGGCCAGGGACCTGGGACCCTTAGGCTGCCTTGGTGGTGGTTTAGTGTCTAAGTCGTGTCTAACTCTTGCAACCCATGGGATTCTCCAGACAAGAATATTGGAGTGGGTTGCCATTTCCTTCTCCATAGGCTGCATTAGTGGAAGCGTTTTACCCCACACGGGGGAGGTAACAGTCCCACTGGATAGAAGAGTGAGTGAGTCGGTCAGGCCACCTGACTGTGTTCCTTGTGGGTTGTAAATTGGAGAAGTCAACCTGGAGAGAGAGAAAAGAGTCTGGATATCACATCAGGTGAGTTGCAAAGAGTTGCAAAGAGTCGGACACAACTGAACGACTGCACTGAACTGGATGAACTGAGGTCAATTTGAAGGAGCAGTTGGAATTGTTTCACCGTGGAAGTGAAGATGTATGGTAACGGCCGTCAGCCAGCTGAAGGATCATCTGGAGGAAGAGGTGTCGCCAAGTAGTGCTGAACTGACTTGCTCTGCTAGGCACTGAGCTCCCCATCACTGGAAGTATACAAGTAGAGGTTATATGCCAAGGAGCCTACAGAGAATTGGCCGCTTAATGTAAGTGTGGCTCTTAGGGTAGGCATATCCTTTGAGGCCAATAAGATTCATTGGATGGAGAAGCTAGTCACACTGAAGTTTCTGAGAGTTGGACTGGAGTTAGCCTTGGGTCTGGGCCAAGCAGTAGTGTCAACTGAAGGAGGAGAGGTTGTGGTGATAGTTCCTGCCATGGGGATGTGGGACCTGCATACATGGGTTCTTCTAGAAAGTTGGGCAGAGATTTCACTGGTTGGGAAATCTGGGATTTGGAGGTGGCTGGGTTTAGTCGGGGTAACTTTGTTGTTAGGGCCCCGGATCCATCTTTGGACCTGCTTGACTTGGGGAGGGTTGGGACCCCTGCTTGAGACAGGAAGGAGTTGTAGTTGGTGGGCAGTGTTTATGGAGCACACCCTGGCCGGTGTGGTGTGGAGAGATGGGAAGGAGGTGGTAATCTGCTGTGGGTTTAGGGCCACTCTGGGTTCTGGAGGATTGACCCTGCTAGATTCAAAGGAAGGCTGGTGTGCTCCTGATCTTGCTGTTGTCTTTGTGACTTTGGGTTAATCTTTTCCCTTCCCTGTGCCTCAGCTGTCCCATATCTACAATGAGGGCAGGGTGAGGCTGAACTCTGGGACCCTCAAGATCCCTCCCAAGGACTTTCCTGGTGGTCCAGTGGTTAAGACTCTGCCTTTCTACTGCAGGGGGCACCGGTTCAAATGCTGTGTGGTGTGGCCATTAAAAAAAAAGATTCCTCCCAACTCTTTCCCCTGAGCACAGGCCTCTCAGCCTTCCCAGGAAGACAGGCCTTTTCCTCACAGGGTCTTTTGCTAAACTGGGAGGTGGCTCATTGCTTTCCCCCAATCTGGGATGGGAAGGGTGTTAATTTTGATGACTTAGGCAGATTGGAAAAGGTCTCAAGAAGCAGCCATGTAAACCCTAGCTTGGGTATGACTGAGTTGAAGGCAGAAAGAGGAGATGTGGCTTTGAACTGCAGCTGGCAGGAATCTATTTAGATCCCAGCAAAGATTTCTGGCCCAAAAGGGTCCTGAGTGAGACACTAGAATTTTTTTTTCCTGGATTTTTTGGGAAGAAAAAAAGAGACAATTGAAATTTGTCACCTTCTCGGGGGCAGGGTGTACATGTGGTTCCAGACACTGATTTCATGAACCTTGTGATTTTGCTAAATATGGGCATTACTTAACCTGTCACCTGTTAGTGCCATTGTTTTATGAAAGAAAAAGATGACAGTACATAATTCCAGAATAAAGAACAGTCACTAGTTTTGAGTCTATGAGACTAAACCATCTTCATTTTTCTCGTCTTGTTACCAACCAGCGAAAACTTAAGGGCCAGAGTTTTGGGGTCACTGAGCATCTTGGGTCCTCATGGGAGCCCAGGGATTCTTGCTAGCATCATACCCTCTGAAGCGAACACACATCTGAGATTTGTGGTAGCTGGGATGTGGCTTTGGGGAGAGAGGGCCATGGGGATTCCTGCTGCTGCATATGTGAGCTATTGGGTCTGGAAAGTGGAGAATCTCACTCTGGCATTTCCCACCCCTGACCTGGGTTTTCACCCCCTTGGTGTGCCCTCAGATGTGTTCTGCCTTACACTGGTCTCAGGCCTCCCTCCTCATCAGCCCTGTGCGAGCTAATAGATGCTGGTGGGAGAGGAAGATGTCAACTGTAACGATATCTGATATCTTTGTAAGACTCGGTTGAGCCTTCTTTTGTCTGAGGATGAAAGGGTTGGGTGCTAGCTGTGCTTCAGAGGTGGTGGTTATTCAGACTTCCTTCCTGGGTAGTCCAGGAAAGCTGCCTGGAAGAGGAAGACTGTCGAAGGTGACCGAGGAGTAAGATGTCCCGGATAAAGGGGCTGGGGTTTGTCCCACTGAACTGGCCAGCTCTCAAAGGTGGAGGAGATGGGACTACAATGGCCTTGCCAGTCTGCACAGAGTCCAGAGTGGGTTGGGTATCCCCAAGATTTAACCTGATCACTGGGAGTAAGGAATGCTGGAGTTGGAACTCAGCAATGGACCTGGTGACATCTTTTTCTTTTCCTTGACCTGACCTATGTCCAATTGAGAACTGTAGTTAATAGTAATAAGAACTTACATTACTGAGTAATGATCCTTTTATGTACATAAGTTCTGTGTGCATAAGGAAACTTCCCCCCACCCTCCCCCTTTCTATTCTTAATTTTGTGTTTTGACTGTGCTTGGTCTTTGTTGTGGCGTGCAGGCTTCTTGAATTGCAGCACATGGGCTCTCTAGTTGCAGCTCTTGAGCTGAGTTGCCCTGTGGCATGTGGGATCTTAGTTCCTTGACCAGGGATCGAATCCTCATCCGCTGTGTGGAAGTCCCATTCCATCCGCTTTTTAAAGGTGAAGGTTCCTAAGGTCCAGAGAAGTGAACACACTAGTCCAAGGTCACACAGTTTATAAGTGACAGGGCAAGATGAGAACCCAGGTGTGTCTGGTTTCAGATCCCACCTGGTTTCCTGTCAGCCTGGAGGTCAGCAGGCTTGGGATCTGGTTCCCCTTCTTGGCTCCATGACTTGGGGATAATTGTGTGCTCTTTTAACAGACTTTCTTAAGGGTCCTCTTGGCAGTGTGAAAGGTGCTGGGAAGGCTGAGACAGATTTCCTCCATCATGAGAACATATCCAGCCAGCTAGCAGTAGGATGGAGGAGCCCAGTACAGGGGCCTGGGAAAGACCCCCTCAGTCATCTTTGCCTGGTAGTGAAATTCACAGTAGTTCCAGGCATTTCCTAGACTTGGGCCAGTCTGAGGAAACAGTAACTCACAGTTGTTTAACAGTGTAACGTGGCTTGGACCTGAGATGATCCATCTGTAAAATGGGTACAGAGTAGAGAAAGAAGGGCAGTGAAGCAGGCTGAGGTGGAGGGCCTCTGGCAACCCAGAGAATTGCTGCTCAGCTCCAGCCAGTTAGGCCCAGGTGAGAATGGGGCCTAAGGGGGCAGGGCGGGGGGGGTGCATTGTCTCATTTATCAGCAAAGTGTTAGTTGCTCAGTTGTGTCCGACTCTTTACAATCCCATGGACTGTAGCCCACCAGGCTCCTCTGTCCATGGGATTCTCTAGGCAAGAATACTGGAGTGGGTTGCCATTTCCTCCTCCAAGGGATTGTCCCAACCCAGGGATTGAACCTGGCTCTCCTGCATTGCAGGCAGATTCTTTAAGTTCTGAGCCACCAGGGGAGCCCATGTATCTGGAGTGGAAGCCAGTTCAGATAGCCTTGTGAAATTTCCCTATTGTGATAACACAGGCAGGTCAAACTCTACACACCACTGGTTCTGATGCAGCCCATGGCTTGGTACCAATGAGGAGGTCCTGGAATGGAGAGGCCATCCTGGCAGCTGCCGTGCCAAGCCCCGGGCCTGGCTTTGAACAGGGTGTTCATGGATGTTCCTGAAAGCAATAGGCCATGGGCCTTTGGGAGGCGTCCTGAGTTTTATGAACTGTAGACATAACCCTACAGTAGCCACTGATATAGACAAATGTGGGTCAGGGCCTTTGCATTCCAAATCCTGAGTGGCTGGGCTGTGGGTCAGACTCTGTGTGCCCCCTCTAGCCTTTTCGGCCCCTCAGGTCCCAGAAAACACAGCTGTCAGTAGCTTTTGTTGGGTTGCCTGCTTTCCTTCCATGACTGGATCTGTCTCCCATTGCCTGGCCTGAATAGCCTTTGTGATTAACTTCATATTGTTGGAGACTCTGTCCTGGAAGCAGGAGGTAGATGCCAGCCTCCTTGGCACAGTTGCCAGTCTGGGGACACCTGTTACCTGGTGCTTCCTGGGGTGCAGTGAATGAGTCACCATCGGGAGGCTGGGTTCAGATGGGACTTCTGAATTTTATTACTTCCCCTCCTTGGTCGTGCAGAGACAATTTATTTTATTAAAAAAAATTTTTTTTGGCTGTGCCACGCAGCATGTGGGATCTTAGGTCCCCAACCAGGAATAGAACCTGCACCCTCTGCAGTGGAAGTGTGGAGTCTTAACCATTGAACCTTCAGGGAAATCCCAGAAACAAGCATTTGAGATGTGAAAAGGGCTGGGGAGAGGGGCTGGGCAGCAACTCTAATCTAAGTAAGGTTGCCCGACCCACCTGCAGGGCACCAGCATGGAGAGGAGAATGGAGACAAGCTTCTAGAACCCCTGGAATATCTGGAAGCACAGATTCCCTGCCCCCCCACAACAGCACCTCTCACATCAGAGGGATAGCTGTAAGTCAGGTGTGTCTGCCTTTCCAGAAGGGAGAGTCCAGGGCTGATGAACGCAGATTCACGTGGCCGCTGTTCTTTCTGAAGCCCTCGTGATGGCCAAGACTGCAGCAAATATCAGCGGTAGTTGCTTACACGGTTTGAGTTCTTACTCACAAGGGAAGCAGTGATCTTCCTCATTTCACACAGGCATGTGGAGGCCAGGAGTGGGGACAGTCAGGTGCCCCAGGCTACTTGGTGGATCAGCCCTGGTGACAATCTCCATCTCTGGGCATGAGCTTTTGTAGGGTGGGAGGTGCAGCATAGGAAGGGGACCCAGGAATCCTTGTCCCATTTGGGCTTCACCCCACCATGAGCATCTGCCTGAGTCCCGCTGTCCTAGGTCCCAGCCTTGGGAAGTGTTGCTTAAATAATGCTGATGGTGGAAACCACAATCATAATAGATAGCGTGGCTCTGCTTGGTAGAAATAAAAAAATGTACAGTTGAGAAAATCAGCTGAGGCGGAGAGGCTGAAGCAAATGTGGGAACCGTGGCTTTGGAGGCCGAACAGAGCGGGGGAGGGGCCAGGGGAGGAGCCCAGGACATGCCACAAGGGCACACCTGGCCGGCACAGATGCTGCCAGAGATGCAGGAGGTGACAGCAGATCGGGGTTACATAAAGCCTTCGCTCCCATTCGGTTAGCTGTGGGTTCCCCTGCCCACCCCGCCCCACGAGCCACCAGGTCTGTCCCGCCTATTGTCCCCAGCAGGGGAGGGCCAGCCGCCCAGAGGGTCGACACATATGCCAGCAGTGGCCTTGCAGCCTCCGGGCTCTCTTCCCAGGTGATAGCACTGCTCCCAGCAGCCGTGGCCACCTGCCGCTGACCCTGACTCAGGGCTGGCGTGTTCAGCTCGCCGAGGAAGGAGGCTGGATCTGCTCCCGCTCAGGGATGGGTGGGGAGGCCTCTGTAATTTTCCTCCGAGCAAATGAGCTAGGTTCCAGGTTGTGGGTAGAAGGCTCAGGATCTCGGGTCACCCGTGTGAACCCTGTCCCCTCTGCTGATCCTCTGTCTTTCACTGGAAGTCCCCTGTCCTTGTCTTTTTTCCTCTCTCTTGCTTGTTTCTCTCTTTGCCTCTGCTCCTGTGTTTTGCCGGCCTGTCTCCTGGGACTCCCGAGGCCTGTGCTAAGCCTCTGATGCAGTGTCTAAAAAACCGAGATGCTTTCACTCACCAGCTGCGACGTCATTCAGCAAGTGACTTACCTTCTCTTAGCCTCAGCTTCAGTGTCTGTTAATGAGAGTGGGTATAACACCCCCTCTCCCCCAGCTCTGTGCTGTCCAGCGTGGTAGCTGGGTGCTGCAGGGAGGTCTGCTGAGCTCTGAGAGCATGATCAGTCTGAGATGGGTTAGTTACTCACTGGAGGAATTAGGCGGCTCCAATCCTTACAACTGACTTCACTTTGCTGGGCCTCAGTCTTCTCATCTGTGATTTGGGGATGAATGTTGCATGTACCTTGTAGCGATCTTGAGAAAATTAGATGAGGTGAGGCCTGGAAGGCCTTCAGACCAGGGCCTGGCCCACAGGGATCCTTCTCATGACTACAGTGCCGCTTCTGGGCCGGGAGCTCAGGGAGATGAAAAAATCCTGCTCCAAGCTGTTCAGAAGCTGCAGTCAGACAAGAGAGACTTGTCAGCAGCTGTAGGGCACAGCAGACGCAGAGCTGATATGGAGGGTGCAAGAGACCACCTGGAAATGGGCCGTGGGTGATTTTGATGGCAGGAGGTGGCCTCAGGCAGAGGAGGGCATCTGGGTCCTGCAGCTCTGTCAAGATATCAGGAGCCTTAGCTGTGGCCTCGAGCCATCCCTGAGTAATCCTTGACCCCTCCTGAGATGAGTCATCTCTGGAATGATACAGAAGAGGCTTCAGGCCATATGAGTAGCCTGAGTGAGGGGTTTCCAGCTCCCTGACTGGCAGTGGCAGGGGACAGCCTGTCTCTGTTGGCATCTACAGTCGGGTTTTTCATAACACTTTGTCACCAAGGTTTTCAGGACAAGGGGCTGGTCTGCAGCTGCCCCCCTGGCTGGACTTGAGCTAGCCAGGGTACTCGGCTTGCAGTGGTCCAGTGGGCTTCAGGTCTGGGTCCTCCAGGACAGCTAGGAGTTCAGCTATCTGCATCACATAGCCTGAGCATCCTCGGGTGCTCACCCAGGCCTTCCATGCAATCTTACGTGTGGGGCTAGTGGGGCATTACCGTAGGGCCAGCTGCTTACCCTTTCTTTCCGTGCCCTTCCCCACCCCAGGCTGGATCCATGCAGTCTACACTCCAGTAGACTCTCTGGTGTTCGGCGGGAACATCCTGCACAGCTTCAACGTGCCCATGCAGCTGCGGATCTACGAGATCGAGGACAGAACGCGGGTGAGGCGGCTTCCTTTTCTTCTCGTGACCGTGCCAGCCCCTGAGCTCTGCCCAGTCCTCGGGGCACACGGGGCGGTCCTTCCAAAGTCCTTCCTGGCTCCTTGTCCCTCCTGAGTTCCCTGCCTCAAGCCAGGTCTTGGTCCTAGTTCTCTGGGGCAGGGGGTGCCCACGAGAGCCTCCACTCAGAGCCCTGGGTGTTTCTGTTCACCTCCAGACCCGTGGCACCCAAAAGCCCCTTGTCGAAGAGGAAGTATCTCTTGAGAAAGCACCGTAAGATGTCAGGAACTCTGGCTCTTCCTTCTTCCCACGTGTATAAAGGGATACGAGGGTGTGGGGCGGGGGTGGGGGTTTGGTGGCTCATGGATGTGCTGGCAGTTTGGAGCGGGGTTAGATCTTGGGAAGTAGCTCAGATCTTGACCATGGGGGGACCCTGAGGAAGTCAGTAGTGATCTGTGAGTCTGCTGGAGGACTGTCCCTGAGCTCCTTCTCAGTGTCTGCTTGCTGCTGTTGGAGGGGGGTCCCTTGTCTTCTTGACACTAAGTCTCCCCTACCTCACGCCCCAGGAGCAGAGTCCAAGCCACCTGACCTGGGTCCTCCACTCTATTCCCATTCCACAAATTTCCTCTGAAAATCACTGTCCCTTCCATGCGGGAAACTGACCCAGTGTCTCCGGGCATTTGAGACAGCTCTGAGAATGGGAAACCAGGACACAAAAGGCCTACTTCTTCATTCTTAACAGTTATTCAAGTGTTTCTACTCCCTTTTAATTCAGATGTAATCCACACAGACAAAGTGCACAATTCAGTGGCCTTTAGCATGTGCCAATGTTGCTCAGCCATCACTTCTAATGCAAAGGGGTTTTCATCACCCTAAGAAGAAACCCTGTCCCCAGTAGCAGTCACTCCCCACTCCCCCGTCCCCAGCCCCTGGCAGTCACTGGTCTGTTTTCTGTCTCTGGATTTGCCTGTTGTGGATATTTTATGGAAACGGCATCGTATAGCCTGCCCTTTTCTGTTTGGCTTCTCTCACCTAGCAGCATCTTCAGGGTCCATCTACAGTTGGGGTGTGTTGCTCAGCGCTTTGTTCCCATGGCTTAATGCTATTTCATTGTATGGGTAGAACACACCTGCCCATCTCGGACTTTGCCTTGGAAGTGACTTTTGCCCCAGAGAGGGTTGCCATTCATGGACCCTTTCATAGAAGCTGATGCTCTGTGCTCGGGGTTCCTGCCTTTCTTGGTCTTGTTTCCGGGCCTCGGTCTGCCTGGAATCACATGCATGGGTCAAAGTCTTAGCCATTCTGTGTGCACTAACCTTTTTAGTAGTCCCGATGTTGAGGAGCCTTGTCCACAGATTCCCTGGGGACCACTCTATGCTGTGTTCAGTGAGCAGGTGGGGGGGCGAGTGTATATCTTCAGCTTGGTGGGTTTGCTACCTGGATGCCTGGATCCCAGGGGTCCAGCTTTGTGGAATTTCGTGCCTCTCTTCTGTTGCCTGCCGACCATCCCTCTCCTGGTCTTGGGGAGGCCAGTCCCAGCCCTGGTCTGGAGGCTGCTGCCCCATGGCGTTCTAGAGAAAGGCACCATTTGGGTGCCAGTGGTCAACTTGTAGTCTGGGTCAAGAGCTATCTGGGACTCTGGCCAATTGTCCTTTGGCCAGCCCCTAAAGAATGGACCGGTTTGTTTGCGAGCAGACGGGTAGGTGTGGGAGAGCAAAGGAGAAAGAAGTCAAGCACACAACTTTCCAGGCAATTCCTAAAAGCCGGAGTCAGGCTGGGATATTTCTAAAGGCTTCAGCAACTCACTTGGCAGCTGTCCCCGCTCCCCCCGGGGGAATCTGGATCCTACTTCTCCGTGGATTGGGGTCCTGTCGTCATTCTGTTAGGAGCCCAGCTGCCCTCCCCCATCAGCAGGAGGCGGGAGGGAGGGTAATGGAGTGGAACCCCCAGCGCCATGCTGAGCTGCTGTGGAATATCGTGCCTACATCGAGATGAGCACGGCAGGGCCCCTCCCCCGAGGCCCACTGTTCCCTGTCTCAGTGGGCATCCCATCTGGTTTCCTGAAGCAGGTGGATGGGCGGGG